>QKMV01002636.1:0-12878 GCA_003287335.1 Lednia tumana
CCCCCCCCCACACCCCCAACCCCACAACGCCAACACAACACAACAAAAATTGGGTGTAGCGGGTTTTTGTAACTTTGAAAAAAATAATACATTCGCGCCGTGGGTGTGGCGCTATCTGTACGGTTAGCGCGCGTTACATTTAAAAGCGTTTCTTTTCACTTTTGATAAATAATACGCTGATAAATATATATTTTGAGCCATATCGTAAAATAATATGATTAATAGCACACTGGGGTAAAATAAATTCAATGAATTTCGTTGACACTAATTAAGTACGTGAATTTGAGGGAATCTGATCTGATGGCCCAGTGGTGGCGCTCGGAGATCAACAAGATATCAGCCACTGGTGCTTCACCGGCAGACATCAGTGGCAAATATTGTTCAAATATTGACTCTTTATCATTTATTTTTGTATGAGAACAATGGCGTGGGCTTTCTATTCCTTGTTCAGGACCTCTGTTGTCAATCAGACTTCCCTACCCAAGCTATCGCGTAAGGTAGGCTTTGCTATTTATCATTACAACAGATATAGAAAGTTGTGGGTCGTATGCATGCACCACAATATGCTTGAATTGCAAAGCTAAAATGTTTTAATTGTGCCCCTCATATTACAACCATTGATGTACCACCGGGAGATATTTCCCACTGCATCCTGCTTCAAAAAAATATGACTCAAATTTTGTAACCTATACTTTTTAAGAAAGGTAACTGGTTGCCAAATGTCGATGCACTTGTGGGGTCTACATGATGAACAATACTGGATACCTACAATATGTACACCTGTACTCTGCACTGCTCTACTGTATTTGTATGTGTTTTTTTTTCTATTACAGGTGATTTCAGCACAAGTTAGACATCTCAATCTGTTAGAATATCAAAGCAAAGATTTATTACAACGTAGTAATGTTACTGTACAGAGATTTAAAATTGTAGAACATAAAGAAGATATTGACAAAACGTTGAAGGATTTCAGTAAGTTTCGTTAGCATTTTTTTTATACTAGGGCTGGATAATTTTTCATTTCAGTTACGCTCTGAGGTACGATCTTTGAGGTAGTCACAGAGTTTGTAAAGGTACTGCCTACCTACCACACTAAAATAAATCTAGAAATTGGCCTCGGAGATACACGAAGTAATTCGTTTCCGAGAGCAAACCCAAAGGCGCAAACCTCTCTGCTATCCTTTCAATGGCGAGCTTCTGAATCCTTGACTTCACATGCCAAAAGATACAAAATACATGACAATAAAGCAACAAATTTACCTTTTTTTCAGCGGTGGTCGAGTATGTCGTTAAGGCTCAAATCTTGGCTGGAGGCAGAGGTTTGGGGCATTTTGATAGTGGTTTTAAGGGAGGTGTCCATCTAACTAAAGAGTAAATAGACATTTTAATACTTTGTAACATAACAGAGTTTTATCCTGTGAAGTTCTCTGCCCACTGGTCAGGTTTGAAACTATATAATTGAATATTTATTTCCATAGCCCTTCAGTGGTGAGTGTAATCGCAAAGGAAATGCTTGGCCACCGTTTAATTACAAAGCAAACTCCAAAAGATGGAATTCTGGTTTCAAAAGTAATGATTGCTGAATCGGCAGATATTAAGCGAGAAACATACGTCTGCATCCTCATGGATCGGTGAGTTGCATACGGATTTATCTATTTATGTATATAGTTTTTTGAGAATCTCAAGGGGATTTTTTATGAGATGGTCTGCCCTGCAGCAGAGAAACTATGCCAAAATTTCATCTTATGTCTATAATCTTTTGTGGTTGTCAATGGTATTGGTATTTTATTTTGTATTTTATGGAGGGCTTATCTCAAGTAATCTTTATATTTGCTGGCACTACCTAGATACATTAAATGAGCTCTGGCTCATCTAATCAGTCAGTTGATAATTAATTATATGTTGTATGGTCTCACCATAGAAGCAACAGTGAGTACTGTTTCAGGAGTGTGACTTATCCCCGTCCCCCCCACCCACGTGGCCCAGAATATTCACAGGAATACTGGTATTTGATAGCTTTACCAGTGTTGCGTTCTAGCTTTGTAGGGGTATATTAAGATTTTCTCTTCATTTTCATGAATAATAACGAAGCATGTCTTGCCCAAATTTAACTGAAAATTCCCAAGATAGTGAGGTGAAAAAAAAATGCCCCTGAATGATCCAGGCCATTAGACAAGGGCGTTTGTTAAGCCAAGGCTCTCTCGTTTTGAGACTTCATTCTAATGTTTTAGCGTCATAATTTCGATACATTTTTAAACATTTATTATTTTACGTTTATTACATTCATTATTTACATGTATCACATATTAGTTACGAAACTATAATAATTTATTTTGTGCCAGATATTTCATTCCAGCTTTGGCTACATGGAAGTTTAATAAAGCTGGATTACATTCTAAACCCACTTTTAATTCTCGATGTAAAGGTGCTTGGTATTAGAATCTGGTTGCGCTGCCATGTTGACCAGCATCACAAGCCAAAACCCAGCGCAACGATCTGAAATGTTGAACCAAATTTAAAATTTTTAACGCAACGCTGACAAGGCTTGCAATGCTCTGAACTCGGGCTATGAGTGGAGAACGCTCCAGTTCAACTGCTAAACACTAGCTTCTAGGTACCAGGGACTGCACCCGTTTGAAATTTCGGTCTCGCTTTTTATAAATCGCAAAACTTCAAATCAGAGACCGAATGGTTTGGTATGTTGGGTACACCGGTTCTCGTGAGATCACCGAAGTTAAGCGACTTTGAGGTGGACCAAAGTTTGGATGGGTGACCATTCATCCCAAGGTCCATTTCTGTTCGGGAGAGAGGTTGCAGGGTTAAAAGTTCGTACAGTAGCTTCACTCCCCTTACAATCCACCTCTCGACAGTACGGATTAGTGGAGAAATTTCATGCTGTACGAGTTGTACCGTCCTTCGGAAGAAGCGTTAAGCGGTGGTCCCCTTGGTGCAATTCGACAGGAGTAGGCTACGTGCTGGTACCGGGTTTCCCCTCTTTTCAGCATCACCCTCATTATCACACTATCATTCATTGATGCCAATAGACCAGTGCCACAGGACCAGTTGCCAATACGGTGCGTCGCTAAACACCACATAATCAAATTCAAATCGAAACCAGGATTCTTCCATGTTACACAAACTTTCTTGCCTGTCTCATACTAGCCTGTGCTGTTTGACTGCTATTGTTTGCTTTATGTTGAATGTCAACAAGGGGACTTTCATTGTACAAGTTTATGTGTTGGTATTATATTATGAAGGTATTTATTATTTTACTATTTTGATTCCTTTAAAGAGCTCACAATGGACCGGTTATAATTGCATCACCTGCTGGTGGAACTAATATTGAAAATGTGGCTGAGAAGACACCACATCTAGTGAAGACAATACCGATTGATATTTATGAAGGGCTCACAGATAAAATCGCTGATAACGTTGCAGAGTTCTTGGAATTTAAAGGGCCGCTTAGAAAGATGGTAAGTTTAGCAATAGAGCATGAACCAGTCCAGAACATTCAGAAATGTTTGTGTATAAGTTGTATCACTAATGATGTACAACCGAAACAAAAAATAAAAGGATACAAAGTTTAATATTTAATTTTCTTGCTCAGTAATACAAGAATATGCCGATTTGTCCCAGCAGTCGTGTAAAATATATATATATATCCCACAAGTATTATACATCTGGTAGCCTTCTCTATACTATTATTTTGTGTAATTTTTTCATGCAGGGTTGTTATTTCTTTCTTAGTTAATAATAAAATAGTAATACTATTGTTGTCGCGTAAGCTTTCAGAGCCGTTGTTGATAGGCATCGGTTTTTACGTTGACAAGCTCTGTATTTAAAGTGTTTTGGCCCAAGAGCCGTAAAATCTTTAAATGTACAGAACGCTTCACCGTGAAAACACAATACCTAATAATAATTTTATTAGCTGATCTTTGCGGTGACTTTAATTTGCGATTTAGCTTTTCTTTTGGGTCAGTGTGTTTCACCCTGACGGAAGTTTTTTTTTTGTGCTTTGTAAATACATTTCACATATCTTAGTTATATAAGGCTACAAAATAGTATAAGATTTAAAGTAAGCAAATATTTTGGGCCGAAGGTATGGTCGCTACTTGGTGTGAACGGTCCCTAAATTCCTTGGCGACACTCAATGAGGAAGCTGGCTGGCAAGCAATTTAGAGGACACTCACTTTCAGCGACGGCTTCAGCCTTTAGTCCATCACATTTCACTGCGTGCAACACAAAAACACTGGGGGGACTGCCCCTCAAGAATGCTACTTGCACCTTGCAACACCTGTTCTCCTTCTCTATAATTGGTTGCAGCCTTTTATTGTAGATCCTTGCTCTGATGCCTGCAGATCTACATCTGGTTATGTTACTAAGCAGATATATATATATATATGTTAATAGATGCTATGCATAATAAGTTAAGCCCAATTACAACCATAATATGGGTGGCTTGGGCCACCCTTTTTAAGATATTTTGACGCCAGCACTCATAGCGCAAAGGCGGTTCTTAAGGAAACGAAGTGTAGCAGAACAAGTTCCAGCCAAAATTAGCTCTTAGATCCTAGATATTTGACTTGTGTTTTGTATTTATATTTTATTCAATGAATTGGGTGTTATTATTTATTCCAAATTATCTTAACAAAGTATTTGATTTTTTGTAGGCTGCCGAAGAAATCAAGCATTTGTGGGAATTCTTTGTGCATGTCGATGCCGTACAGGTAGAGATAAATCCCCTTGCTGAAACAGTGGACAATAAAGTCATCTCAATCGATGCAAAGATTCAGTTCGACGACAATGCGAAATTCAGACAGAAAAGTATATTTGATATCGAGGACTTTTCCGAGCGTGATCCCCGAGAGGTTGAAGCAGAAAAATTCAACTTGAACTACATTGGAATGTCTGGAAATATTGGTTGTCTTGGTAAGCTATCACTCAGTCTTCTAATGAAGAGCGGCACAAGAATGAAATAGCTCGGCACGTATGATTCGAGCTCCCACTTTCTTGACTAATTAGAATTACTTTATCATCCATGAAATTTTATAATTTGGAAATGGGGTAGGGGCAGGGAGGGAGGGGGGGGGGTTGTTTCCACTTAAGATCAAGCCATTTAAAATCATACCAGAAGTTTACTTGCAAGGAGCACTCACCCCACTGCATGAAAGATTCACACATGTATGCCAATTTTACCAACTTTTCAGTCCGTGGTTCACCTCTCAATCTTCGATTAATTTCTGTGTTTTATACTTGGAACACCTTACACAAAAATCAAACAAAATTAATCCAAGACTAAAAGAGAGTGAAACCCACCCCAAAATGCACAAATTGAGATTGATATAGGTTTAGATTTGGAAAAGAAAGGAGGTGCGACTTACCATCAGAAGAAACCGGTAAGCGCAAAGAAAAATTAACGGACGACATTTCAGCATAAGCCGTCTCAAGTCCCCCTCCCTCCCCACGAGACCCCTCAACATCTCCCCTCTTGGTCTCAATCACACCTTTGCACAACGATTCACCCATCGCTAACCTCTCTACGCTTGATGAAGGCTCATGCTGAAACATCGGCCGTCAATTTATCTTTGCGCTTACCGGTTTCTTCTGATGGTAAGTTGCACCTCCCTTCTTTTCCAAGTCCTAACAAAGTATCCCAGACTTTTGGCACTAGCAGGGCCGACCGAGACATAGAAGTTGGCACATGAGTTTCGGCACACCCTAAAATCATTCTTTCTTTCTTTCTTTGATTTGGGGAGTGTTAAGTCTGGACTATACTATAGCTCTACATTTAAAGGTACTCTGTGGTAGGAGAACCGACAGGGTACCCAAACAGGATAGGTTGAATTCAGTCTTTCTTAGAGCTGCTCTATCTGTTTGTGACAAAATTTGAGTCGGGATAGTAAGTCAGGTAGTTGTTAATTTCTGGCTAATTTTCACATGGGACTCAAGTATGACAGAATCTGTGTTCAGCCGTAAAGTGGAATGCATATACAAATCTTTTTACACCATCGCTCCCCACACCCATATTCGTCTATTTTATTTTGGCACCTCTAAATAATGCCCTTGTGCACAGGGACAAGTTTCCCCCCCCCCCCCCATCCCCCACCACCCTGCTGGACTACAAATTCATTTTAAATGAAGATTTAGTATCTTACAGTTGTTTCGTTTGGATTTTTTCAGTGAATGGTGCTGGTCTTGCAATGGCTACCATGGACATAATCAAACTTCGTGGTGGAGATCCGGCTAATTTTCTTGATGTTGGTGGAGCAGTTACTGAGCAGCAAGTGATGAGCGCTTTCAAAATACTTAGCTCAGGTAATCTTAACGAGTGGCCGGAATTGTTAGGAACGCAAGTTACCGCTATTGTGACCAGCGGTGGTGTTCACTCCAGTCTATTTTGTCGACCAATTTTTTTTTGTGTGTTCAAGATTAGTAGGGGCACTTTCATGCCAAAAAAATGGTCGTAAAACAACTGCAAAGAGAGGGAACAAGACAATGCACAAGAAAAGAGACCGTAGGGTGCTTGTCAAAGGCCACTCTAGCTGGGGCGTTAGTCAACTGTCCATTACAATGGCATAGGGCTAAGAGAGCTTGCTATCAACATAATGGCTTGGTTAAGGGTTGGTTAAGGCCTGGAAACAAAACCTGGTTGATGAATCATTTGAAGTCGCGTCGTCGCATAGCCTGGTTTTATATTAATATAGGTCAAAACTTGACCAACGGGATAGTAGCAATGACCCACTGTGAGCGAATCCTTATCTCCTATCGGGCTGCACATTAAAGGACGAGACTCTTTTAAGAGATGACAAAACATACTTATTTAACAAATTAAACACGGAGCAGACATTTCATTTTAAGTAACTTGTTGGTTTTTGTTGGTTCTTTGCCATGTGCTGTGTAATACCTGATAAGCTCCTTGTCAACCTAGTCCATACGACAGGGCTTATAAAAATTCACCAAGCGTGTACCTATTGCATCAACAGGTAGAGAGAATAACAATATACTTACACATCAAGTTCACAAAGTCTTAGAATTTTTAATGTACATGCAATTATATTTGGGGACAGAAGCTTGTCCACATTGCAGATTTTTTTAGAATAATAATTTATTATACATCCCAGATGTCACTAATGCTAGAAACACTCATGTTTATCGCAGTGCTTCGATTAAAAACATTCTAGAACTTGGAGAAGCTTCTGTCCCCATACATAATTTCATGAATTAGGACATCTACAGTATACTTTGTGAACTAAATATTTATGTACATTTTTATTCTCTTTACCTGTCGTAATCCAAACCAATGCTAAAGCTAGCCATTATGTTCACGATTACTTATTTTTATTAAAAACTACGTGTATCACCCATCCCTGCCATCAACACATGATAAACAAGGAAGCCTTGGTTAAAACCAAACAAAAAAAACATTTTTGCTCATTGGGCAACTTTTCATACACAAGCTTCGGTGTTTGACGAGACCGTAAATTACCGGGATGCAGGCTTGTCTATTGTACACCAAACAGAGTATCGGTTTTCTGATTGTAATGAGACTTACATTTATTAAATTGCCTATACTTCAGAGATTACCACAGGAGATTTGATCTAATTCAGATTGATATCTCTAAATACTACGAGTAGTCGAACGTTGCTGGTTTTTTGCTTATTTATGAAATTTTTAGCTTAGTATGCATGTTAAAAAAAATCCTTATTTACTGGGCAGATGAATACTGTTCAATTTCGTTTCTTTTAACATTCATTCAGTTTGAAATTTTTCTATTTTCAGACCCAAAGGTGAAGGCAATACTTGTGAATGTTTTCGGTGGGATAGTGAACTGTGCAACTATTGCAAATGGAATTGTTAATGCATCGAACACAATGAAACTGAGTATTCCTCTGATTGTTCGACTGGAAGGTAATTTTCATATTTTTACTAATCTTTTTGATGCCATTTTTGAGGCCAAAGGCCATTTACTACTAACTTCTCAGGAACTTTATGTGAAATATTTTGTTGCATTTGACGTTAATAGGATGGGCAATTGCAATCAATTGGCTCTCCGGTAAGTTTTAACGTTCCATAGTCAAGTTATTATGTTTGTTGTAACAGTACTTCAGAATAAATGACCTGCCAATTTCCCATTAACGATTAAGTTCGCGTTTTGATGACTGCTAGTTGTAAGGGCCTTTATAAGTGGATCGATATTGGTTACTTTTCTGAAGAGCTACTTTTGCTGCGACTGAATATTTTTCAAATGTATTTAACATTAAAAGTTAAAACCTTCCTCTGCAGATAAAATCAAAATTTATGGCAAGTTTTCAATGAGACAGTATTTGTGTTTCTAAGTTATTTGCAAAAAATGTTTCAATACACAGGTACAAAATAAGATCTCACATAAATGGAGCATTGAAGTAAGCTTGGTTTATATGTATACTGGTTTTGTATTAAAATGTCTAAGCTTGGAAACAAAGTAAGCTGGCTGGTGATTGCTGATTGGCTGTCACCATGATGACCACGATTTTGTTTGGAGGATAAAATAGTTCAGAAGAAGTTTTGGCTTTATGAAATGGGCCTTTTTTTTTCTGTGTGCTGATTCATAATGAAACAAAACTTGAAGGAAGAGGCCGAGAGTTCTTCTGTAGTTTTTTTTTTCAATTTTCTTAAATTTTTAATTTCTTGTCTCTTTACTAAAAGAATACATTTCTTGCTATGGCATTTGGTATTTTTCGCTTTGTGCTCTGTTTCGATTGCCTTGTGCCCCTGAATGGGGCCTTGTCGGTGGCCGAGGTTTGGAACGGGCAAATATTGAACGTGTCGTGCAAGGCCACAAGGCAATCAAAACGCAGCACGAACCAAAAAACACCATCTAACCACGGCTCTGTAAGCCTTAAACAATCCATTTATGGTTATGTCTACCATTGGGGCAACCATAGGTCCATGATTATAATAGTGGCTGCTACTTGATAGTGCTCTGATAGCTGATCTACTATTTACATGTTATATTTTTATCTTAGGAACAAATGTGGCTCAAGCAAAGAAAATTTTGAAAGAGTCTGGGCTTCCTATCACAACGGCTCTTGACCTGGATGATGCAGCTACGAAAGCTGTTGGCTGTCTTCAGTGATCTGTTAATCATTAATATGTAAATTTTTATAATTTTCACTAAAGTTAACATTGTCACGAGTCAATGTGATAGATTTCATATAAAAAGATAACATCAGTGATATGCTAGCATGCTAGTGTGGTTTACTCATATTTTACCAGGACGTTTTACTGCCTTACTTGCTCAATAAAAATATTCAGGGATTAATCTAAGAGTAATTAATGTATTCCCGGCCCCGCTTAGTAAAAATAAGTTCCCGCGTAAATTACGAATGTAGATTGCGTGACGGGCTGTCAAAAATTCATGGGTGACTCAGCTTTCCCCACTCCGCATCCATTCCAGGAAACCGTAGCGTTCGTTGCTTATTGTGTTCGGTGTTATTTACTACCGGCCGGTCGTAGGGTTGAAATCACACTAAAGCGTTGTTTGATGAGGAATATTGGTACCTTTTTCGGATAAAAATAAGAAGTTGATAACATAATTTCACTATGGCGATGGTAAGCAACTTCCATAATTTTAGTTTATCGTCATATTTGCTTGTTCTACCGAACGTATGGTTCTAACCTCCTTAGATATGGCGTGGTCGGTATAATGTATTATCATAACATTTCATATTTTTAAACTTAATCTGATACTTTCAAATAAAATAACATTGGCTGATTATGCAACATTGGACACAGGGGCCCCTGCAGAATAACCCAGGCCTAGAACTAATTTCTTACCGGCCCGGAATGAATATGTCGTAATAGCTATTTAAACTGATCGAAGTCTAAACATAGGCATTTTACACTTATACCCATTTCTTGATTTTAATTAGTCGTGTAGGTAAGCCATGGTACACATTTCACTTGAATCCCCTCAGCTCATGACCGTCGGAAATGATTCCTACTTGGCGTTTAAATTTTTAACTTCCCTAATTGCGGAAAGGCTAATGTGTAAAATATTCCCCTCAAAAGACCAAGAAAAAACTGCCTGGGCTGTAAATATTTGGCCCTGACAAATTTGCTTCTCTAGGCCTTGTCTGCTTTGGCGGCATTATGGCACTTTTCTTAGGTACACAAGTAATCATAAATTGGCTGATAAAAGAGATGGCTGATCACATGAAATCTATTGAAACTAGTTATTTCTCTCTACCAGGGGCTGATTTATGTTTCCTTTCATGTACTATCTGTCACTGAGTTGATTGAGATGGTGTGTTTGATTACGGATGTCAGGTTCACTTCTGGAAAAGTGCCCTCTCTGTACCCTGTACTGTTATTTAGATTGCTAGATTGTGGTAGATTTCTACTTGGGTAGCTCCCAGCTACTGGGTCTGGGTTCCTTAGAGTTACTTAAGCAGCAAAGGCTGGGCTTGCTACATTCTAGAGCAAACTGCCTCATTTCAATAATATTTTTCCTTGAGGGAAGAATTACCCTTTGGTCTCGGCGCTTCAGTGATGCCGGACTAGTAGCTACTGGATGGTACCGGCTAATTTGCTTCAACCTACTGATTAGAGAATTTTAAGGGCCAGCCCTACCTCTTGCCTCTTGCCTACCTCGTGCCTCTTTACTAGGCAAGGGTGTTTAATTTGCAATGAGTAAGGTGGAGGTCTGCATCTCGAATGGGTAAAAACCCTAGTCATTACTCAGGCTTACTTTAAATCATAGATTGTTCTGGAATCCATTATTTAACCCATTTCCCAGGTCCTCAGGAACCTGGTTTTCGGGGGTCTCAGTCTTATGTGTTCCTCAATTAATATTCATAATTTCAGCCATTTAAATAAGTAAACTCTTGATGTTTGTTAAGTACTACATAAGGTGTATATTATAAATATAATTGTTTGTTTGTAATTTCTTTTTGCTATTTTGTGGGAGAAAGCAAATTAAATACATTTCTGCAGGTTTCTGGTCTTGGTATTTGTGGGTCTGGGTCTCTAATTTTGGGTTCTGCTGGGGTCAGATCCTTTCTCAGCCTGGAAAGAAAGATACCTTCTCTACTGGTCTTTGAAAAAATACGGATTTTTAGGGTTCTAGGTTCTGGCCCTTAACTGAAAGCTTTAAATTATTACTGAACTTTTTATTTTTAGAAACTGAATGACATAAAACTTTTAAGTGATGAGCAGCTTTATGAAAAGCTGCTGGAGTGCAAGGAAAATATTGGTCCAGTTGTTGGTATGCATTTATTATTTAGTTTCTTTCCTAATTTTTATGTAACCATATAGAGCATTATTTATATTTTATTGCTGAAACTTGTTACAGAGTCAACCAGAGCTGTTTACCAAATTATGCTATTCAACAAGTTGAATGAGAAGGAAGAAATTACTGTTCTTGATGAGATGGGAATAGTTCTGGACTCGGCTCAGACAGCTGATATCACCAAAACTGAGCAGCCAGTCGAAGAAAACTCAAGACGGTCAACCTCGAAAGCTCCGTTAGATCTGCCCACGTATTTTGAGGTAAATTTAGCTTAAATTATCGTCTGTAGGTCTACCTCCTGTATATTTTTTTTATGGGAGATGTAGAAAAATAGAGACGCATGAGAAACTTGTAAATACCTAGGAAAGTTTAACTAAAATTTTGACAGCATTATTACTTTTTATAAGTAGTGACATTACTTTAGTCCTACTTGAGTAAAAATGTAGTGTTATTACTTTTTGCATTACCTTAAAAAGAGCACTCAGTTGTACAAAATGTAAAGCCAAGTAAAAAGGACATGCTGGCCACAGAAGGGAAGATTAAGCAGATATATTTCTACTTGTGGAGCTTATTGTTTTCAAATTTGATAACAATGAGATCAAATTATATAAGGAAGTATATTTTTCAAGTGACTGCAGATGCTGCCGCCAGCCACCAAAGTTGATTACTAGAAATTTCTGGGATATTTAGTACTGAAGTATGGTGCTCTTTTGTTAGAACTGAAAAGGCCACAATGCTGCCGGTTACAATGCCATTTTCCTGGTGGAAAAGTAATGAAGGTAGTGTTCATTTTCACAGTTTCTTTACTCGTTACCTTCTTTTGGCGAGTAGGAACTCTACATGAAAAGACTTCTTCATAGAAGTAACTACGTCCCTCAAAAAATCTTGCGAAATGCAACTTGTATCATTCTTAAACCCCCTTTACTCCATTCTGCCCCACTAGGGTCTAGCCTGCAAACTTATAAGCTGCATACCTGCTTGGAGCAAAGCAAGCTGTTAATAAATATTTATGTTTGTGTTCTTTGACAGCGTCAGTCTCCCACACCTTCAAATCCATCTCCACATACTTTCCAGAGGTGGAGCGATGCTGACGGTAAGTTTCAATTTATATCAAACATTAAGTGTCCGAGTCCTAGGTAATTGTAGTTCTTACATGCAAATGACTTATTTGTGAAATGTCACCGTAGAGTCCATGTTATACCTTTTTCTTTGCCCCTCCACCATTTCACACATTCGGTACGTGTGTCACCTAGGAGTGACAGATCTAGGACACCTAATATCTAAGAACCCTACAACTCCCAAATAAGTTTGCGTCCTGCCGATGTCAGTTGTGCTGTGATATTAATGGTCCCGATGAGAAGAATGATTAGCAGCACACTGTCACATTTGTAAGCCAAAAACACCAGTTACTTTTATTGAAATCAAATCTTCAAAAATGAAGCTCTGAACTCACCATTCGTAGGCCCTGATTTTCCCTCAAATGCATAGATTTTCGTCATAAACAACATCAAAATTTCAATCAATCAATCAAAATTTTATTGGGGGCTATACCCCCAAACTTTCTCTTTTCCCTATCCCTTTTAGCATTACCCCCCCCCCCCCCCCCCC
>QKMV01002637.1:0-12877 GCA_003287335.1 Lednia tumana
AAAAACCCCCCCCCCCCCCCCCCCCCCCCGGGGGCAAAACTAAACCTGTCGGCCACCTTGTCAATTTTTAGAGTTTATCTAGGCGTCTCCCAATGGAAAATTTTTAGCGTCGTCATTTAAGCCCCAGTATATTTGTAACGCAGTCTATGATAGCCTTCTGGACCAAATCGAAACCTGCTATTCGCACTAACACTATTCGCACTAACACTATTCGCTATTCGCACTATGGAAAGAGCGACCCTCTTTCCATTCAGCACCGTCTTAAATCTTTCCTTTTGACCACAGCATTCCACTCCACTGAGGAGTTTTTTCGCAGTTTAATTGCGAATAGTAATTTAGTATATTTGTTATACAGTATCATGCATAATATGTTTAAACATTAATACGTCTGTTTTATTTCAGTAGATTTAGTATGTATACTTAGTATATTTTATAATGCATTCTGTGAGATATTTATGGACAATGCTCACATTGTAATTTTGTATGGGTTGATATATAAAATATAACTAAATAAAATAGAGATGAGGTGAGCTGAGCTAAGGTGACTCACCTTGAAATATCCTTGAGTGTTATCTCTGGTATGTACTTTTGCAACTCTCGCAATTGTAAAGAGAGGAAAGCCGACTTCAACATTTCGCTGGTTCCATAGCGCACATTCTTCAGCGCTAACTTACGGAAACCGGGGAATTTGAGAACGTCCCAAAGCTCCTTCAAATCGTAATCCGACCAACTGGAACAAACAACGCATTATGACATTCTTTAGAGTTTCGAGCAAAAATGCATCCTGAGTTGCAGCGCCAAACTGCAGTAGTGCATCCACTGCAGTTGAACGCAATGCACACGCAGACTTGTTTCTGTCAAACGCAGTTCACCCCTGACGAGGTTTACGAAACGTTGGGAAGTTTGAGTGGATTTATTAGCATTCAAACCTAGTTTATAAATCAGTTTTCTTGAAAGCAACGCATTATTTTCCCAGTGATTGGAAGTCAACGTCGAAATAGCAGAAATACGGTACAGGGAACAAGTTATACGATGGTATTTTTCAATGCGAACTGTAAATGTTAAAATAAGACTGGTAATGGAAGTTTCAAGAGTTGGCAGCAACTGTGAACATCGTCCAACGATGCTAATCTGCATGGCTATCTTATGCTACATCGTGGATGTATACTTTTTCTTTAGGAAAGAGGAGTTTTGTATTACAAGAAGAGAATTCTCCACCAAATCCTCCTCCACCATTTGGCTGCTGGTCTCGAGTCCTCATGAGGTACAAGGGATGAATTTAATAGACAACGAGATGGAATTAGCTGATTGACTGTCAGAAAACCAACCCTTTATTTGACAGTCAATCAGCTGTTGTTCCATCATCTTTTTTCACCTCGTTGTCTATATTTTCATCACTTGCACCTCACGAGGACTCGAGACCAGCAGCCGCGTAGTGGGGGAGGATTTGGCGGAGTTTTCTCTTCTCTCTGTGGGACGAAGTATAGGTACACAGTCTATAATGTGAGAGAGCATACTGCGTTACACCCAAAAAATAGGCTCTCTAGCAAAACCTTCATGTGTTCGTTGCCACTATCGCCCCTGGCGGAAAAGTATGCTCTCTCAGTAAATAGAGTGTATGTTGTTGTGATTTGGGTAAGGGAGGGTAAGGGAGGGTAAGGGAGGGTAAGGGAGGGTAAGGGAGGGTAAGTTCGAACCGAGTTACCTGTAGCCTTCACGCTTGAAAGCTAACACAGCATTCGGGCCCAGCCATAAGCTGCCGTCCATTCGAGGTGTGAAATGCACCCCCAAAAAGGGGTATCTCGGGTCAGGCACCTGTAGGTGAGGAAGGCACCAAAATAGATTCGGCTAAACTAACTCAATCATAGCTTTGACTTTGCTTCGTTCTGATTGACAGGTATTTGTATTTTGAAATGGATGATGCGTCGCCTAGCATAGCATACTGGATATATGTTCCCTTTGACGAGATGCCGCTTCTCTGGATTCAAGATGAGATATTCCCCGCGAAAGGGGATGATTCTCGGCTGCTGGCTGCATCCCGACATGAGGGCGACCAAGTCGGCTTGCAAGCCTGCACACGTGAGGACGAACTTCGCGCGGACGATCTAATCGACACCCAGTCGGTCCAGGAATCCGACAAGAAATCGCAATTAGAAATCTCGTAAGACTCATCTCTTGCTCCTATTTATAGAACTAGTTTTTAACCAAACTGTTTTACAAACTGGGTAAGAATGCTAAGAAGTCCACTGAAATATTCCCAACGCTTAGCGAACTGTTCTGTTTCCTAAGGAAGTGGAAGCTCTCACCCAATTTGTAAAATATTATTTAAAAAAATAGCAACTATTTCGTCACTTCACGGTCCACAATGCACACCAAGCTTTTCGTCTCTTGCAAAGATGCGTTGTTACTTACCTAGACTTCCCCGCCAAATCCTCCCCCCCCCCCTAATACGCGGTGGCTGGTTTCGTTTCCGTGTGAAGTGCAAGGAATGGATACAATAGACAGCAAGAAAGCTGATTGACTGCTGGAAAGGGTTTGGTTTCCTGACAGTCAATCAGCTTGTTCCATCTCTCTGTCTATTGAATTCATCCCTTGTACCTCACGAGGACTCGAGACCAGCAGCCCCATGGTAAGGGAGGATTTGGCGGAGAATTCTCGGTACGAAAAAAAACTCTTCTTTCCTCGAGACAAAGTATAAACTCCAACGTTGCCGCTCCTAGCCTACCCTAGAGTCGACCCATCGTTACTCAATGCCCTTACCGTTTCCTTGCCAACTATCTCGACCGGGAATTGATCCTGATTTCCTCCGGGCACATCTTTGGTTTCTCGGAAGCCTTGCACGGGGAAACTTGTGTATATCCGGCCACCTTCGTTAGCGAAGTCTCTCGAGAAGGAGATGGCTACCTTTTGCCAGTCGACTATCCCTGTGTGCGGACACCAGAGCGCCGCGACACCCTAAACGGACACGCAAATCATTGATTTCATTGATTTCATTGATTATTTGGTGTTTCACGGCACACTGTATTGGCAACTGGCCCTGCGGCACTGGTCTATTGGCGTCGGTGAATGATAGGGTGATTATGAGGGTGATGATGAACCTAACAGGGAAGACGAGAACCCGATGCCGGCACGTAGCCTACTCCTGTCGGAAAACACCAAGGGGACCACCGCTTAACGTCCCTTCCTAAGGACGGTACAACTCGAACAGCATGTGATTCCTCTACTAATCCGTGCTGTTGAGAGGTGGATAGCAAGGAGAGTGAAGATGTTATACAAGCTTCAAAAACTCCAACCTCTCTCCCGAGCAGAAATGGACCTTGGTATGAATGGTCACCCATCCAACCTTCGGTCCATCGGAATTTTGCTTAGCTTTGGTGATCTCACGAGAACCGGTGTATCGAACACGCCAAACCGTTCGGTGGGCACGCAATTCATCTTCGTCGTAAGCCATGTTACCTACCCCCCCCCCCACCCCCCCAGCCAAGTTCTACAGAAAGTATTCAAAACAGGGTAGGTCCAAGTGAATCCAACAGTCCCCAAAGAAGTCTGCCTCACGCTGATAGAAATTGTGCTCTGCTCTGTTATTGGTCACGAGAAGATTTACTTACGTCACATTTTTTAACGGAAAAGGTGAATCACACAGTTTGTCTGCCGTGAAGTCATGTCTTCAAAAATTTAGCTCTGAGGTCGCCATCCTCAGACCCTAATTTTTCCTCTACTGCGTGTAAGATTGTCTCCAAAAGTAGCGTTGAATCACAATTTTCTTGGGAGCTATGCCCCCAAACTCCCCAAGTTCTATCCCTTTGTTCCATACTGTCAGAAAGTAACGAAGCGATGAGGGCCCTGAAATTTCTCTGTGCCTAGGGCCCCGAAAAACAAAAATGCGCCAGTACAGTGAGTTCCCCAACATATCCATTTATTACCAAGCTTAACTGGGCAATTCCCCCCCCCCTCCCTAATAAATAGGTACTAAGTGCTCTCACACCTATCTTGAGCAGTTTTTACCTACGGCTACACCCCACTAATTGTTCCCCCCACTATGCGGCTGAAGGGACATGGCGAGCACGCTGTTTACCGAAGACAGAGAGATTTTACAACCTGATTACGGAAGGCCAAGCAACCCTTTCACCTTTCACATGCATACAATCTTAGCGTTAGCGCGATTACAACTTGCACAAGACAAGAGAGCCTTCAATTTCCAAAAAACCAGATATCAGTTTGTCGCTTGAGATTAACGTGGAATTTTGAAACAGCTCGCTCTTGTGTTCTGGACATTTTCGAGATTCCATGTATGTGAAGGGGTTGCTTTGCCTTCGGTAATAAGTAATAATATTGTAAAATCTCACTATCTTGGGTCTGCATTCGAGCCACCACCGAACTCGCCCTACCCTTTGATCGCATATCGTCTAAAATCCATGTGATCAATCTTGACGAATAAAAACATATTATTATTATAGTGGGGGAAGAATTTGTTGGGGTGGTGTAGGTAAAAACTGCTCAAGATAAGTCCGAGAATACTTTAGATCCGCCACTAGGTAAATAAATTCATGTCCAGTCTCACCTTGCAATGTGGTTCGATCTCTCTAATCCCTTTCGAATCGATCAGTTTCATATCTTTCACTTCGTTTTTCACTCCTCGTTCATGTAAAGCGTGCAAACGCTTCGTTTCTTCTTCATTCGTAGCCACTATCAGTTTTCCGCACTTGCTGTAGGGTATCTGATTCTTGTCCAGGTATTCGTAGGCCAGAGTTTGTCCCCGAACGCAGAGTTGGGCTTTTAGCGAGCCCGGGGTGTAGTAAACCCCTGAATGAAGCACACCAGAGTTGTGTCCACTTTGGTGCGCGGCTAGATGGGTCTCTTTCTCAAGCAGGCACATGGTCAGGTTAGGGTGGCGGAGTTTCAACTCCCGAGCCGTTGCAATACCAACAATTCCACCACCCACCACGCAAATATCGTAGCTTTCAATCGCATCGCTCGGGCTGGAATAGATTCCGTATACGTGAGAAATGAACTGCAGGTTCAGTGATGTAGAAAAAAACGTCTATTTGTTTTTTGTATGCGTGTTTGTTTGCGCTCTACAGCCCAAACGCCCGGTCCGATTTTGATGCAAATTTCCGGGTTGCGTTTGAAATCCCGCCACGCAGAGCCCTGAACGCAATCCATGAAATATTTTTCATGAAATAAACATTTTTGTAAGATTCTGCTAATTTTATCGGCTTTTTCCAGGGTTTTTTTCTGACTGTACGATCAAATGGATCATTTGATTTGAATGAAACTTATAGGGTTAGGGTACTTTCATCAGGTTTCAACCTAGAATTGGTATAATTTTGAGCGCAATAGCTGTCTTCTTGTAAATACCATATAATTAAGTATGTTTCAACCGTACAGTTTGAAAGAACATTACGCAAACCTTGTTATTTTTAAATGTCACTGCATTTAAAAGAGGTGAATGAAAAAAACCTTCGATCAAAGAGGAAAACCTGTTTTAAGTGCATATCGCGTAATTCGAGCGGAGCATGCGGTAAATTCAGTGGCTTGGTTTTGTTTCCGCCCATCGATTGATTTTTTATTATTGATACGATTTGACACGATGGAATCCAATTGTTCACGATACATTATTTTAATTGCTTAATTTCTGTGAGAGAGATGAGTACCCAACTTCTGAAGGAAAGAAATAAAGATAACAGAACCGAGAAGTGTGAGTTGCAAGCCCTCTGAATGTGTGACTATGAGAAAATGAGAGAGGCAATGAGATAGTATCATGCTGGAGGTAAGGTTGACGCCGACTTACTTCGTAGCAAAACATTGAACAGCTGACAGTTGGCTGTTGACTCGACGTGCTTCTCTCCAAGCACCGATGCTAACTCGTAGACAACTTGAATACACCGCCATTACCATAAAGCACGTTATTGAGCGGAACACAAATATGTTTTATCGACACCCTACGCTAAGGCAAGTGCCCGTGACAGTAGCACGCCTGCATACTATACTGCTAGTAATTCGTAATTATGTCACAGCTAGAACGACTACAGACTACGATGGGAGCTCAGATTGGCCTAAGTCATTGCAATTTATTCTCGTTATCGGGAGTCGGACAAGAAGTCTGACAGCCAGCTGAGAGGCCTACGCTATCGAGCGAGCAGCAGTTGCACGCTCGTTTTAGTAATTGGAAACGACAGGAGATGGCGCTCCGAATAGGCGGCTGCATTCGAGCTGCAAGCATTATTTCACGATCGAAATTCGGGTTTCAGCGTTCGCCAAAGAAATGTAATGAAATAACTGGGCGACTGGGATAATTAATTATTAAAGGGAACGATTAGCATGAATATTTGATGCATTCATCTCACAATGTACCAAGAAATTTCGGGCGAGTACGTGTAGAAAGATCAGGGTCCGAGTGCCGAGTGCGTTACTCATTTATGTGGAAAATACCGAGAAGCGAGCGCGCACGTGTACCCCAAACGGGAGAGGGTCGGCACCCGTCGGCACGATCGGCACTATTCGGCACTCGTACAGGGTTGGCCGGCTGTTTTTTGAGGGGCGGGGCGGGGTAGTGTTGTGCCTAGCTTCTCCTTCTATCGGCCGCGGCCGCTCCTTCACTCTTCAGTTATTGTTCAGCCGTCGGTGTCGGTGCTGTTGTTCGTCGGTCGCGCGGCTAACTCGCATGCTCGGATTCGAAACATGGATGACGAACTGCGGTGCGTCGTGTGTAAACAACTGTTTAACAATCCAGTGCTTTTACCATGTTATCACACCCTGTGTCTAAACTGTGCCGTGCAATTACAACAACCAGCGTCGTCACAGCACTCGGCGGCGTCGGCGGCGTCGACGGCATCCGAAACGGAAAACAGTGGTAGTGATACGGGGGCGACAGAATATCAAGAAGTTGACAAGTTGTCGATATTGAGTGAAACCGATAGTGGTGTCGTATGCAATAGTCGTCCCAACAGTTATGTAGGGACTCCCAACATTCAGGGGATCGTATTTCCCCCTTTAGCAAGTAGCGCCCTATCTCTCGCATGCCCGACTTGTCACAAAGTCGTCTACTTCGATGAGAATGGGGCGCAGAACTTGCCGAAATATCGGGCAATGCAAAGTATCGTGGACAAGTATGGGGAGGCGAGAAACGTGGTGTTGAAGTGTCAACTGTGTGAGACAGACCCTGCCGAAGAGGCATCGGTCATGTGCGAACAGTGCGAAGTGCTCTATTGTGAGTCATGTCGTGAGAGCTGCCATCCATCGCGCGGACCCCTTGCCAAACATTCTCTGGTGGATCCTGTGCAGGGCAGAACTCTCCTCCGGTTGAAAACCAAATCGAGGGACGTGCAATGCGTGGAGCACGGGGCCGGGGCCGGGGCTGGGGCCGGGGATGGGGATGGCGACGGGGACGGGGCGCTCTGCACCATGTACTGCATGGTGTGCAAGGTGCCCGTATGCCCATCGTGTTTGCACGACGCCAGGCTGCACAGAAGTCATGACGTACAGCCCATCAACTCAATGTGCAAAGCGCAAAAGGTACCTACACTTCACTACCTAATTTTCTAACCAAGATCATGCCGGGCATAGCTCATCTACAAAAAGTCCAGCTCCGTACCGGCAAGCTGTAACTGTAATGTGACAGGAATCTGGTGTGGTCATCCCGAAAAAAAACCTGTCTCCCGCCCCTTCCCGTGTCTCTAGACATATTTTCTAGCTGACAGTTTGTCTGGTGTCGTCATTCGACATTCGGCATTCGGCGACCTGACACCGCGGCTTACCGGCGATGACGCGCCGCTCTCGCAATGATACCTTTGTTTGCACGAGAGCGGCCCTTCGACAATTTGCTCTTTCACTTCGAAAATCGAAACTCATTAATCAAGTCTAGTACAGTAGCCTAGGAGGTATACCTTATATAGTACACTCAAAATATTAGTCTCCTGTTTTCGCTTAGGATTAACATATATTCACATGCATTTATTGATGCATTCGTCATGCAGTCGTCGAGGGATGATGCACGAGTGCAAGTACAATAATCAAACTCTATAATGCTAGCCCATGTTGGCTTTAAATGGTTCACTTCACTCCCTTTTGGCCGATCGCGTAATCTGAATGAAATCTAAACCCATTTACCGAAAGATACGCCCCGCCCCTATCAGTCCCGGCATTGTTATGTAGTGCAGACTGCAGAGTACACACAATAATTCGAATCGATGTGGGCCCTCGTGGGCGATTCTCCGAGTGGTTGAAGTTGCAGCTGCACGCACCGTGCAATCATGTGCACTCTGCCGTCGGCGTCGGCGTCGACGTCGGCGTCGGCGTCGGCCCCTGTTGCCGACGCTGGCTGCTTGCTCGAGCATTTCTCATCAAATGCAAGCGATATTCCCCTTTCAATTCGTGTGCGTCTGTGTGAACAGTTTAAATTTATATCGCCTTCATATCACCCTGAAATCTTCTTCATATGGCATTCATATCGCTTGTGCGTTGATGGGCTAATTGCATTGCAATCTGATCGCTACATTCAACCGTAGTGCAAGAAATGCGCTGGTGATTCGTATGGTTCATTGTACGCTGGTTCGTCGGTTCATTTGTTCGTTGGTTCGTCGGTTCGTTGGTTCATTTGTTCGTTGGTTCGTTTGTAAATCCTTGATCGCGGCTACATGAAAGAGTTGGCCGAGAGCCAAGTACTTGCATGTCCAGAAGCACATGTCCTGATTCTATTTTGTATTGGCAATTGGCAAAAGTCTCCGCGAGAAGAACTCTGTAGTTCGGAGTGTATAAAATTTGGTCTAGAAATGAGAACATCATCTGCATACGACTCGCTTGGATTTTGGACTACGTCCAGCAATTTGGTTGTTTATTGTCGGCCTCATAATACTTATTAAGATCGACTAAATTAATTCTTTTTCCACGTGAGCTGTTACAAAGTTTGAACATGCAGGTGCCATATTATGGAAAATGCAATCGGTAAATAGTCACGACTGATCACTGTGTACGCCATAGCGTGAAATATTTCCACAGCATACTTCTGTCTCAGTCGGCGTCCTCTTTCTTTGTCACCAACGCCTGTCGCGAGTGTCTAAAAGCGTCCAAAAGCGTCTAAAACGAAATGGGCGCCGCCTCCGATAGGACGTCGGCACGGCAGTATAGGGCCGTTGGCTCGGCTGACGAAAATAGTGCAGGCCCCCGTTAGAAGTGTAAAAACATAGAGCATAGCAAAAATTTACTTGGTGCTATAGTGCGTTCACGTTCAAAACATTCGCTTTCCCCTCACCCCACCTTCTGCAAAACTCACACAAAGACACAATGATCAAATTCGACAGTCTATGAAAGGCTTGCGACTTGCGACTACAAGCTTACAGATTGCAACTTGCAAGTGCCATAGTGTTGTGCTGGAACTTCAAGCGGAGTTCCTTTGATTTGAACAGCGGAAGGAAGAGAGAAAATGCTTTAGCCAAATTAGCAACTGTTAAATGTTGACAAAGACAGGGAAGATAAGCGCTATCTTCAGAGACCGGCTCCACTTACATTAAATGTGACAGTTGCGTGCGACTGCTAATTGACTCGTTCGATTCCAAAAAGGAAGAAATTTAGAGAACAATTTTGTATTTATCGCTTAGTGCATTCGTGTACTGCTCACTACACTAACCGCTATGGGGAACGATATTTGCTGTAAAAGGAACTAAACTTATGGCAAGAAAAAGGATAATATCATCAGTCACTAAACCGGGCAAAGCTATACATGGTTGGAATGTGGCGAGCTAAGCAAGCAGACAATGGGTTTTCTTTTGGTCCAGTCAAAGGTAAAGGCGCTCTTTCAAGGCCGCCAGGTATAAGTAAGCATGGCTTGAAATCAGTGTAAATGCAACGAAGAGATGAAATGGGATGGGCTCGGCTCCGCTTATGGGATGCTGGCTACGCTATAGTGGCGATGCTGGACCATGCAATCAGGAGAGGAGATTGCATCGCGACCAGAAACTACTCTCGCGTCCTGATCGAACAGGAACCACGCTTCGTAGACCCATTTCTTCCTTTCGGGCTGACCGCTTTAAATATTTCGTATAGACGAGTACGTAAGTGAAGCACTTCACTTTTCTAGAGCGAAAAAGGGCATGCGTTCAAACAGATACACACGAACAGTAACGTCGGCGCTCGATTCTATAAAGATTCTATATAATTTGTTTATAGGGTCACGGATAGGATCGGGCGAAATGTGTGACTAGCTTTTGTCGCCTTGTCACCTGTGGTAGGTAGGCGGCTTGGCGTCGTACTTTACGGCAACTTCCTATACCGTGGTGAGGAAACACTATCAAGTATTCATGCACGAAATCCCGGACAGTGCGGTCTCTTCGCTGCATGTTTAGGTGGTAAATTCTAGAGTATAGTGAATACCTACAGGTATGGTAGAGTATAGTTTCTAGATAATGTATGCTACCGCAGCATTCAAGTGGGTGGGGATTTGGGAAGGGGGGAGGGGGCTGAGGCTTGTATTTTTTGTTTTATGCGTGCTGCATGTCCTCGGCTCAAGTACAGTTGGCACACCATCCCCTCATTAAGGTAACCTTACCGTATGAGTACCCAATAAAGATTCGAAAAGGAGGTTTTTCAGGACGTAAAATTCCGTGGTAATAATATTTTAACCTAGAACCTAATTCGTGAAAATGAAAACCCGCAACATTCATCGTTGAATTTGATACTGTGCCTGTCGTTCGAGTTGGGTTTAGCTTCGTTTAGCTTCGTTAGCACGAACAGTAATGTCAAGTTAGTGCGCTGCCTTAATTCAGGCTTTCACACAGCAGAAATTATATCTACGCTATAACTACCAAATTGCTTGGTACATGGCGTTATAAACAGCAAAACACTCGCGAAAGAAACCGTCGTTACTTGTTTCTATATTAATACTATAACCAGCAGCGCTTGATACAGGTACCTATCCTATAACCGTGGTCTCGATGGATAGAACAGAATCAGATCAATATTACAGGTGCAACTTTGTTACAACATTGCTATACTTGGTTATATTCTGTCGACCAACTACTTGTGGGAGAAACAACGACCGAGGGGCATTAAACCCGATGGTGCTCGTGATTGTCTCCACTCTTCACTCTACAGCCTCCAGTTTTCAGTGTCTAACAATCAGCTCCACCGATCCTCCTTGCTCGTTGCCAGGCTGGCCTGCCCCTACGAGCAGCTAACCTGACAATCTGCACGTGCGTCGATGCATAAATGGCGCAACGCGGCAACCTCCATGCATAGTACACAATTTAGAAGCTGCTCCTACCCATCCAGTCCAGTTGTAGTAGTAGGTACCTTATAGACGTACCTACTTTCCCCCTTCCTTCTGAGTATAGGGGTTGACTATGGGGTCGAGCGCGTTACGAGGCTGCATGCCAGTGAGGGGTGGTAAAGCCCCGCTCGACATCACGGCACGGGTAATCGATATGATATGCATTACAAACACCATCTGAAGCAAAGCGATCTCCGCCTCTTGCTGACACTGAGAGAGCTAGCTGTGCAGTTTCGTGCGCTGTTGCCCGCCGCTGCCTCAGCCGCCGCCGCCACTGCGACTTATCGCGTTGATTTACCATTTACCTCAGTCGCCTTGGCCCGCTGTCATTGTCATCGTCGAGCTAGCTCACAAGTTTCCACAATAGGCTTTCCTGCCCAGTGCCCAAGCCTTGAAAGTACATGCGTACCTACTAAACGTTTCACTTTCATAACGCCTATAAAGGATGTTTATTTGGCGTTTACATTACCTACTTTTGCATTCTACTATTTACATATTATGTTTTAATCATTTCAATGTCTCACTTGAGTAAATATTGAGCAAATTGTTTTGGGACTCCGCGATGCTTCGGAAGTGTTATCTCAATGACGGGAAAATTGCTTTCAGCGAACTGCGAAGCTCATGTAAAACTGATTACACAATATCTACATTATCCATTCACAAGAGAAGCGCCGAAGGGGAAACTGTACGCAGATTCCAACGTGTTTTCAATTGAGACTGGGATAAAACGAACTTTTCGAATAAAAACCCGGCTTCTTTCGGTTTATGGAGGATTTTCAGTGAAATCTAACTGTTTACTGTTTATACGAGACACGATAGTGGATTGCGTATTGGGGGTTGGGTTGGGTTGGGGGTCGAACGTTGGTGTAAGACTGCGAGCTGGGTGGAGGATAGAACAAGGGTTGCGAGCTGCTACGTTGCTATGGATACCGTTGGGGTGCTACAGGGCACAGGACTGCTCGCGATCGCGACTCGCGTTGGGTGCTTTACTGCTAGTGCTAGGGGTTGGGGTTGGGGTTGGGGTTGGGGTTGGGTTGTCAATGTCTCTACCCGCACACTCCCACAACTCACGACTCACAACCAAGTCCCGACTCAGTGGAAAGGGAAGCAATCACTTTGCGAAATCCCGTTAGCGAATCTGCCTTCCAACTTCGTTCCGCAAAGGTGCTTAGCATTTTGCCAGCTTAATTAATCGTATCACACTAATTGCTGGGAGATTGGAATTCCGCTGCTCTGCTGGCAAAATATTACTGTTTATTGTTCACTTTGATGAAGTTGGAAATTGCATCGACTCTAATCACAAGTAGCATGCTTTTCGAGTCCGACTAAGGCAATTTTTGTTTTCTAATTTCAAATCTTACTTTCTTTTTCAGACGGAGTTGTCCCAAAATCTGCAGCAACTTTCTGAGAAAGCACGGTCTACAACAGAGTTTATTCAGCGCCTGAAAGGCATGACGGATAAAGTGAACGTGAGTTAACTAAACAAGCACTCACTGCCACCTAACTTACACCAAACTATACCACACCATACCATACCATGCCATGCCATGCCATGCCATGCCATGCCATGCCATGCCATGCCATGCCATGCCATGCCATGCCATGCCATGCCAT
>QKMV01002638.1:0-12876 GCA_003287335.1 Lednia tumana
TAGACTCGTGTTTATAAAATTTAATCAGTTTCTAAGTGACTTTCGAGAAAACTTTTAATGCAACTATTCGCCTCTTTTAATAACGCGCGACAAATAATTAATTTTAACATTATACATTTACTATCACCGTTTTAAAGGTCGATTCTTGGACTTTAGTTCATTTTGGCTCATCCATCGTCATCACACGAGTTGTAATAATTGTTCATTTTAGGTAATATACAGTGTGAACTTAATGCAAATGGAGCAATTACTTTATAAGCAATTTATAATTATACAATTTTCTCACACTTGCTAAGAGAAACGATCATTTGCTTACGTCTATAATTAATTAAGTTTTAGTTAGTTAATAACCACCGTGTGATTTAGCGAACAATAGCATGTGATCGACATATTATGATGACATTGACATCACAATTAAGGAAACTTTTAGGACCCGCTAGATGAAAAACTGAAATTCTGTTGAGAATGTGAATGTGATTTTTTTTGATTTCACTTTGTACGTAAAGAAGATAAGTGGTGTGCATGATTAGAGACTACGGAACAGCTGCCATGCTCAGCCTCTCAGGTGTCTTGTTCGCGTGCTTCCATCCCGCTAGTTTAGGTACTATATATTAGCGCATGCACGTCGGTATTTTATTCCCTCACATGTCGAACAAATCCGAACTCCAACCTTTTTAAATTTTAACCATACATATTAAATACCTAATCATCCCTGCTAACGATGATTGCTAAGAAAGGTGATACTGCGGACAAAACAGCTTAGCGTCGATCAACATATAATCTGCAGTTCTTCTTTGTAATAACGTGTCTATTTCTTCTTTCAACAGGTACTGCTTGCATTGTGCGTTGCGCTGATATCGGCCGAACCAGTTTCGTCGACGACGGCGAAGCCAGTTGCCGCCAAACCCGTGGCCGTGGCACCAAAGGAGCCTACGAAAAGAGGAATCGTGGGCATCGAAACCCCAAACGTGAACCGATACTCCACTCTCCCCCAAGCGTCTAGCTTCGTCGCAAACACCTACGTGAAGACCGTTCCCAGCGTGCAAACCTCGCAACAGCAGGGGTTCATCCCTGAATTGTCTCAATATCACACGCAAACTGCGTTCACCCCCGCGCCGAAATACCAATTCGTGCCCCGCCCAGCTCAAGCATACTTGCCAAGACCTCAAGCGATTACACAAGAGTATGTCCGTCGTCCTCAGGCCTTTGTCCAAGAATATCTGCCAAGACCACAAGCTCTGACGCAAGAATATATTCCTCGACCACAGGCCCTGAACCAACAATATGTTGTACCTCAGGCACACGCCACGAAAGTAGTAGCACCTCAACAGTACGTCACGATTCAAGAGCCGAAACAGCAATACGTTATTCCCCAGCCACAATACCACCAATCCCAATACCAACAGCAATATGTCCTCCAGGAACCAACCACCCCTCAACAGTATTACCATCAACCTAGCAACTACATCCATCCTCAGGCTACCAGCTACGTCCATCAACAGCCCATCATCATGATGGTTCTTCCCCCTGGGGTCACACATCAGCAAGGGCTAGACTATCTAGGTGGACACCATGGGCAACACCACCTGGCTTATCTCCTTAATCAACAACAACCCCAACATTTCACATACGCCGCTCAACCTTATAACCAGCAACCCTTTGCAGCATTGCCGCAACAGTACACGACACTACCCCAAGAGTATTCTCAACAGTACTCAGCTCAATATCAAGCACAGCCACAAGTCACATTGCAGCCACAGCTGTTTACTGCGCAGTCATATTCGCAGCCGGGTCAAGCGGCTAGCAGGGGGCAGGAGGCGAGTCAGGCTGCGCCTACCCCGGGCGTGATTTACGCCGACCCACAAGGGGCCCAAAGGGCCGCGCAAGAAGTCAAAACCACCGCAGCACCTTTGTTAGCTAGCGAGGGAAAATTGGCGGGAAACTACGCTCAGAGATCTTTGAGGTCGAATAAGAATAAAGCGTAGATTCGTATTTAGTTTTCCGTTAGTTTTAAATGTGCTTTGTGTTATTTATTGTATTGAAAACTAATAAATGTGTTTTTTAAAGTGTGTTTTTGATTGATTTTGTGTGTTGCCGTGTATAACAGAAAAGTACACCTTGCTGTAGGATTGATCCAACAGCTTGAGCATATAGCTGCATCTATAAAGATCGATGCGATGATACATAAGTGTGGTCAAAGAACCGGACCCAATTAAGATGGAAATTTCGATCCATTTCATATCACTCTTTCACTTTCACTTATGATCGGGAGTCGTAACATGTTATTTATCAACGCTGTGAGAAGGGCGCAACCCGTTATTGGCCAGGTATAAATAAGTAGATGTTCGAGAGGAAATTGTTGCTCGCATTATTATTTCAAAAAAGATCACGTAGAAAGCACTTTCTTTCTGTTTATCTTCAAAAGTTGGAGGGGAGCGTTGATGTTGCAATAGGTACCGTTTATTTTCTCGTACATGCTGCGATCTGTTTGCAATATGAGAAAGGTAAATACTAACCAATCTCGTCATTCTTTGACCGCAAAGTTTTAATCTACAATCAATATTTTTATAATAACTCGAAAATTGCTCGCAGATATTTTGAGTTCAATCTTGTAAGAAAAACATGGCCAACCACATTATTTGCAATTATGTAAGCTTGCGATCAAAATTGGAAATGATGACTTTCAATATTTATTTCAACCCGGTAATTTGTTCTAATGCTGTCAGTTTTGAAACACCCAGTATTATTTTCGAACACTTTGCACGATTAAAAGATTTCACCTCTGTCAATTAATTAACAATAATCAATTAAATATCATCAATCAAACTGAATGCGTTTGATAAACTTTCTACGATTGGTCAGAGGGCTTAAAACTTCAAATAAATTACGAACCGATCGAGGCGGCATTTCTGGCAAACGAAACGTTAATCGGTTGGTCATTAAGTAGTTCAACAGAAGAATCGTGAATTAATAACGAGACACAATTGATTTATTAAGAATGAAATTTCGATCTGGGAGATGAATATTAATTGAAAACGGCTAGAATAAAATTGGATAACATTTTTGATGACAGGAGATGTTTTGAAGAGCGGCGTTAAGGAATCACAAAAAGCCCGCTCAAATCGGTGAAAGTTCAAAAAACAGAAAAACGGAGGCAGAAATTGGTGTGCAGGTTGCCTAATTTAATAACAGTACTCTACATTAGCCGGTGCTCTTTATGCGTCATAACTCACAAAATATTGGAAGAAGAAACCAGGAATTTCGACTGCAAAGCAACGAAGTGTCATAAATCATTGTAATCATCTCGCGATTTCCAACTGCGTTTCCCGACACAAAATTTCAGCTACACGCACATCCTACGCGTGTGCACTAGTTAATAGCATACTTTGATACGCACGATGCCGCCATTGCCCAGCTGGCCGATCCCCAGAGTTCGAAAACGAAAGTCACTTCCGAATGTTAACACCACACTATGAACGGTATCCAGTGTCAGGCGACTTACTACAATGTCAAATTAGTTTGTAATTAGAGCTGCTAAAGGCACACATTTCAATTTCACGAGAAGAATGAAAAATTAGGAGGAAAAAATTGTCGTACGATTTCTACTCAAGAATGAAGAAATCACAAAGCGTGTCAACAAAAATAAACGTTTAATTTTATACCGATACAAATGTTGAAAACAGAACTAAGATTACCTACCTAACTACTAAGATTGCTAAGATTGCTACGATTGCTTACCGGGCCGGGCAAATGCTCATTTGCCCGGTAAGCAAAAGATCCGGGGCTCAAGTCCTCGAGTAAGCAGGTATTTTTGAAGTGATTTTAATATTCTTAAAAGGCTCCAGAGTTATCCAAACTGTTTGCTAGCTTCATTTGCGTAAATTTCAGAACTAAATAGCTAGCTAAATATTAAATTTTTAAGACTCATATGTCTTCTGTCTAATTTCAGCACTTGTTTTCAAAAAAAACTGGTAATTTTCTGGGTTAAATTGCTGAAAACTTCTAACAAACAAACTGCCAACGTTTCGCTAACTTTACTGAAAGCTTCTTCTGGGCAATCTGCCCAAATACATACATCTGCCGGACTTGCCCAGAAGAAGCTTTCAGTAAAATTAGCGAAACGTTGGCAGTTTGTTTGTTAAAAGTTTTCAGCAGTTAACCCAGTTAATTAACGGTTTTTTTGAAAGCTTGCTAAATAATTTTGATACAACTGGAAAATAAGATTTTACTGGAGTTGAGACTTTTTATAACTGTCTGTTTATTTTTGCTTTCGAATGCAATAAAAGTTATTATTATAACAAAATTCTGTACTCTACATATTAGATGTAGTACTTGCACTGTCTGTCAGGGTATATGTGATGTGATCTGATACTGGTAATAAATTGTAAGATTTGAAACGAATATTGGACTTTCAATTTGGAATTAAGTAAATTATAATCTATTTTTCGGACGTGTTTTTTTTTGTTGGTTATTAATCAGCAAGTGCAAAATTTATTGTATCTAAAAATAGGTGTGGTAAAAGTTACAAAAAACATAGATATATACAGAAAATTTTGCTTAGTCGCATTCAACATCAACATTTAATAACTCTTCGAAGACAACTTTCTGACCCAATCATTCAGATCACAAAACGAACATACGAATACGACTGTAGATTTTTTTACAAAGTTAAAAACCAGCCAACTCGTCCTTATTATTAACCAATCAATTATGTTTCCAAACCAAATCAAATTCCACATGACCCAATCACAGCGAAGCCGTCAGAACCTCAGCTTCTTCTTTGTTCATCTTTCGGTCCAGGGGAGAAAGAATTGGAAAGGCAGGAGGCATGCCGCATATCGCTCAACTTCGGACAATAAGACGATGTGCTCAATGTGTGAGACGCATCACAAAACGTGAAACCATGTAGCTCTTAATTAAGACAGCCGACCACGATAAATCCAATCAATAATAATGCTTCAGCCAATCGACCACGTCATGGCGTGTATTATGTTTCATTTTGGGAAGCGCAACATGATAACATCCTCGTTCATGTGTTTGTTATACCAGTCCATATGTTTAACGAAAAGTATTCAAGACTTTGAGATTGGCTCTTTGAAAAAGTGACGTGTACGTAGAAACACGTTAGAAACTAGCTTTAATTACTAATTAAGCTACTAATTGCTACATGAATTGTTGTAGGTTTGTGCGAAGCCATTGCGGAGTGTTTTACAAGTATATGAAACCGTTAATTAAGTTATAAAAAAGCCTATTCATACATTTTTAATGCGAGTTGCCGTTTCTAAATACAAATTTGATATTAAGTGTTATTTTTTAATTTCCTTGTGCGCTAAGATTCGTTTTCCTATTGCACTCCATCATGATTTCTGACCGATTGAGGTAGTGATCTACTTTGTATGAATCGGAACAAAAGTTTTTGACGGTGAACAAACCATTCGGCATGTCCAATTATCAGACACATTAAAATTGCTGCTAAACGAATTGCACCAAGCTGATGATGATGCAGTGGACCAATTCACCTTCGATCTCATCGATCAAGTGCAGGCTGCGGTTACGAGCCGCGTGGTTCAAGTCGATTAGAGAAAAAGAGAATCTCATTTGTTAACCGCTCGTGCGGTTTTGCTTAATTTATCCCACACATTTCAATTGCTATAGGCTAGGATTTCGCAGATGATTTAGAAGTGAGATAAATGGATAATATTATGAGAATCCTCGAATGTTGCAGTGCGTGAAAACGAAAACGGACCGTGAATTTTTAAAAAATCTGAATGGCAAGAAAATTCCATGAATTAACCTACAGAGATGAATGGAGATATTTAAAAATGCAAATTTGAATCGGAGGTTTTAATCGAAAAACATCTACAAGATGTATAAGAAATCGTTTTAAATGCTACATCGTTGTCTGTAATTACTAGTTTTGTTTACTGCGTGTAAATATGCATACAAGTAGTACTTTTGTTATTATAGAGTAGCTGCATGCAAGTTGCAAGGAAAGTCAATTTATAATATAACCAGAAATGTCACATCATTTTCACCGTAATAAGAGAATAAAATGCCGACACAAGTTTTATATTAAATTCCAAGCATAATGAACTTGGCCTTTGATCTAAATAAAAATTCACTGCGGTAGCTTTCTTAGCTGCAATTGCTACGAGTAAGATCGGTAAGATTTTCTTACTTGTCGATTTGCATTTAAAAGATGTGTTGGTTTGCCATGTCTGCCTGTCTATAAACGGAAGTGAAGATCTGAATGTATCAGGTCAGTTGCACCTATTTGGATATGGATGGATGGACGTTATACACTTGCATGACAGATGATCTTCGAAACGAAAACAAGCCGAGAACGGAGAAGTTTCTGGGTAGAGAAAGGAAACTGGATCTTGATTTTCGAAACACGACCACGCCACTAGAAAAGTAAATCTATCCGTATAGGCTTCGTGTGAGGAGATATGGATGAATAGATTCTTTACAACAAAATGATTGGTGAATTTTAATTGATTTTACACCGAGAGGAAAAAAGTTTTGTCGTTAATTATTTCGTGGTGCAGGTTTTCTAATAATGCACATTTAATGGGTTTTATTCTTGCAGTAGGTGTCATTTCAACCAATGGCAACAAAAAAAAAATAGAGAAAATGAGACCCAAGGCAATTTTGTCAGCGTTAGGTTTTTTTTGCCGTCCCACCAAAGTAGCGTTAGAAATTTTAATTTCGGCTTTATAATATGCTCTTAAACGAACCAGTTTACGAGCATATTATTAGAAATCATAGAAAGGTAGTAAACATTCACTGTTACTATATGAAGTAAGTTTAATCATTCCTGAACTATTTCTGTCGGACTAAAACAAAATCGATCAGGTTAATGCAATGCCAATTATTAGCCACGCATGTACCATCCTGAACTCTGAAAATGCAGTTTATTGTACCAATAGATATAAGTAGTGCATCTTAAATAATTGTGGACACAAGTAAAAAAATACTATTAGAAATTGCGAGAGAACTTTTCGATGGCTGAAAGATGTTCTTATCGTAGCTAGCTAATCTTAGAATCGAGTTCATATGCAGTTTAGAAGACTCATGGCGACTCCTCCCAGTAAGGCTAGTAAAATAATGCAATGGTAATTACAGAAGCAATTGTGGTATGGATCAGTCTAAAAAGAACAGTTCTAAAGTGCACTTTTAAAAACATCTTTAAAAAGTGTTTGGCTTGTTTAAGACCGATCCGCACCGTGAAGCATAATAACATTGTATCTATTTTACCAATTAAACTGTGTGAAAAATCAAATTCGCAAGTCATTGATTTCAAACTAGGCAAAGAATATATGAATTTAGAAAACATCACCTCAATTATCCTGCATATTTCGCTTATGATTCAAATTTTATAGCGCGTAATTCGACCCGACAGTGTGGTTTCTCACTACCGAAATATTTCTCAAATTGCTTCATCGTGACAACAAACTCAATACACAAGCTCGCAAAAAAAGATAATTCACATCAAAATTAGCTCGCGCAAGAAGACCCCCTTGTGAAGTAATTTATTGTAATTAGAGGTCATGGCTACAACATTCCGGAGCGCGAAAGGCACACTGGACATTGGGGAGGGAGATGGACTTTGAAGGGGCTCACCATTGCCAGTATCTACGATGAAAGTGTATCTCTAACTTCCCCCGTGCATAGACAACACTCTCTTTGACTATCGTCCCACTCCGTATATTAGGCTAGCCACGTTGCCTTTATCATACATTCAATCCGAACAAGCAGAACTAATAACAACTAGCAGAGATATTAAGCTAAAAGTGGGAAAAAATAACACCAAGTTCAAATCATGGTACGTGTGCGATTTTTTTTAAACTAACGTTTGTTTCTTATAAATTTGCATGGGTAAATATAGCACATATCTAGTGTTAGCGTGTAGCATGTAATTATATTGGAAGATTACAGGTTTGTGAAATTGTGTCCGCGGGCGTCGATTATAAATGGATCGTGTTTGATCAGTTGATGTGTTGTTCTGTTTCTGGCGTATAATTGAAAATTAGCTTGATTGATTGTTTCTATGATCGGGCTTTCTGTATTTGACAAGTAAATTTCTGAAGCGACAGAATCGCTTTTATTGAATTTGCACTCTTTTTTCCTTGCATATTGTTTATGAAAGGTATTTAGTTTATAGAATACTCCTTCATCTAATACAAAAAGAGTGAAACGACAAATACTAAGCAAAATTGATATAATAGTATGACATTTTAAATATTAGCCGGTAATTGTTATAGGCCTTAGCCAAGTTTTCGGATTTTTTTGAATTTCATTAAAAAATATGCATAAAAATGTGTAATAATAATAGGGCTACTGTTATAAAGTCTAGGTAAGGAGCCGGTACAAGGATATAAACAGACAGTGACTGATATACTGACAAAGGGCTGGTTTTTCAGTGGTTCATTAAATACCTGACGGTCCGTTAACTTGTTATTACCAAAGCAATAGCCAGCCAGATGTCTTGATTCTTATCCTAACGGGCCGTTAAGATTTAATGGCCCACTGAAAAACTGGCCCTAAATCTACAAAGGTCAAATTCGCGTATTTTAAAATCGGCCTAACAGTTGTTTTACTTGGTACATTTAATTCATGGTAGATTCGAATTCAAACGCATAAACTCAACGTAAATTTGTGATCGCGTCCAGATCTCTGTATTGAAAAAGAAAATCCAGCTAAATTTAACAAAACGAGAAAAACGTGTTTTCCATCTGTAAGAATGGGACAACAGAATATACATGTAAATTAAATTTATGCAACGTAACAAATTATACCTTCTACTTTAAACTTTCGTTTTTCTCTCTTCCTGCCTCATCAGATCACTAACCATGAAATTTCAAAGCCACAATTTCGTATAATGATTACAATTCATCTGATCAAATTAAAGCAAGGTAGCCAATATTTAAAACAGACCAACAAAATCAAGTTTTCAGTAGTAGGCTAATCTAAGCTTTCATTACCAAATATAAAACCAAATATTAGCATAAAAACGAAATTGGAATTTCGAGAATTCAACTTTCTTGCGGTTTGCTGGAAAAACCACCTCCATGTCCAATGACATTCGGTGCTAGTCTTGTTTTTGGGAGATGAGTCACGTTCAAGTACGACGCTGCTCTAATATATAAGACACTTGCGGTAATTAGCTAATTCATCGTGCACGAAAGGTAATCAGACACCAGAAGCACGATTTTACTAATTACTCTGCAAGCACGAGCGGTCGACAAGAATAAGAATCAACTCTGAAAGATCCTTTAGACAAGACCACGCGCTTTCCGAACCGCAGGAGAGCTTTTACTTCAATCGTAGAGCGTACCACCAAGCGTACAACAGATTGGCGTCGTGTGATTGGCCAGTCTTATCGAGCGTAACAAGAGGTTTCAATCTATTAAATCGTCGAACGCAATTTGGAGAAGATAAATTACCGTGTAAATATCTAGAAGTATTTCCTAATCGCGATCATTTGCAAGTCAACAAAAAATATGGACGCATCGATACGAGAAATTGGACATTGTCAACAGAATGAAAATGGTTCGAAATATTTTTACACAGATTTAAATCGATTTCCCGTGAGAGATAGACGAACCAAAAAAGATATGATCCAATAGACTTTTTCCGGCCAAGCTTGAAGACACGTCACGCGGACCGAATAGCGCTCAATAAAACCTTACGGTTAGGCCCAACCTATTAAGGGTACCTGCATTGTTTTTATCCATTTTATCGGCCCATCAGGTGAGAAATCACATTCAATCATTCTAGCCGAGACGGCCCTGGTAACAAGTACCGATGCGCACTCGTTCAATCGCGCAATAGTCGGTTTGCTTGACGTCCTGTCAAGCTTGGGCGGAATGGGTGTACTGACAATAAATGGAACGTCAATTTTCTCCTTGCATCCTCATAATGTTCGCAAATTTCAAGCTTGCATTTTATCTTTCAGATGCTGGTAAATATCCTACTGGTGGCTTTTCTCACCACCACTGTCGTAATGGGAGCCGACAAAAAGGTGCAGCTAGAAGATATCGAGCGCGACAACCTGAACGACGCCAAGCAGAGAGAGGATCAGAGCAACAGTAAACAGCCCCAACAGCCAGCGCAGACGTATCAGCAACAACCTCAGCAGTACCTGTATCAACAGCCTGGACAGCTGACGCTGACACCTGAACAGAACCAAGCATTCTTGCAGCAGTATCAGCAAATGCTGGCCCAAGTTCAGCAGCAATACCCTGGTATGTGGATGGATTAGGGTATGCGTAGTGTATCGTTAGGACTGAAGGTTGAAGAAGCTGGAAATATACCGAGAAATAAAAAGTTTTAAATGATATTTAAACTTTCTCTAGAGTTGATAAATCAATTTATTTGTCACGAGTTTTTACAAAGGTGACAGATTAGCCATCAGAAGGTCATTTGGTGGTAAAGCGTACGCTTCTAAAATCATGTTTATATTTAAAAATGGGCCTAAAAGATCACAATAAAAAAACACCGAATAAACCGAGAACAATTGTAACCGTCGTTTAGTGTCAGTTAAAATCTGTCAAGTAAAATACCTACAAAAGGAAAGCGATCTAGAACGAATAAGTAGATATCTCGAAAGACTTATGGCAAATTGATGCAAATTTTCAAACAAAAAATTAAAAGATTCCTTCACACATGCAGCAGCAAGCATTTTTAATTCGGTCACGGGAGAAATTAAGAAGAGAAAATAGATATATTTCAGAAAAGTTTTAGAACAGGATTCTTGTTAGAAGATTGTTACATATATATAGGTACGTTTATGGTTGTACGGGAGATCATAAAAATATTTACTACCACCCTGTGTATTCAAAAATAAAGATAACGATACTAATAATGAGTTAAATAGGACAACTTCTTTGAAAACTATGAAAATGATTGCCTTTTTTAAGTATAAAAATAAATGATGTCAACGAAAAATTCGTTGACATCCTGCAGGAAACTGTCACAATTTCCACAAAGAATTGAACTGTAGCTCTTTCTGACCATAATGAGCATGAGTAGCACCGATGCGATTTACGTGAGAGATGTTTCATTACACATGACATATGTCACATCTCACAGCGCACGACGTTTAATTCTTTTGATTTTTCCAGGAATTCAATTCCAAACAGCACAACCTCAATCCCAAGGATCGCACTACAACGTGAACGGTATCCCCGTCCAGTTCTACACCCAACAGTCCGCAGTCCCCACCCAGCATTACCAACAACAACAACCCCAGCAGCAGCAGCAGCAGCAGCAGCAGCAGCAACAACAACAACAACCCCAATCGGCCTACCCCCAACAGTATGTCCAATACGTTCCCGCCTCTCAATACTACGCTACTCAACAACCGGACCAGAAGCAAGGACAACAACAGAAATATCAACAACAGATCGCATCTGCCGCACAACAACAATACTACCAACCACAGCAGCAATACTCAGCCGGAGCCTCTCAGCAAGTATCACCTAAACAACTTCAAGCCTATTTGGATCAAGAAGCCTCTCTTTCGTTGACGCCTGAACAATACAAGAGCTTCATCAGCCAACAGCAGCAGATCTCTTCTGGTAAGCAGCAATACGACGAGCCGAAACAGGCTTACGACAACAACGTAGCCACCGGTAAACAACAGTACGAATATAAATACGTGACTGTCCCCGCGACAGCAGCCGAACAACAACAGTACAAGTACGTTACGATCCCCGCTTCTAAGTACGAAGCTCAATATGAGAGCGCAGCACCAGTCGCCAAACAGCAATATAAATATGTCGCCGCTTCCAAGCAGCAGTATGAGTCCCTACCAACGGCGGCTAAATATGTTGCTCCCAAAGTTCAGTATGAATCTCTGCCTACCCCAGCTAAACATGTCGCTCCCAAAGTTCAGTATGAATCTCTGCCTACCCCAGCTAGATATGTTGCTCCCAAAGTTCAATACGAAACGTTGCCTACTCCAGCGAAATACGTAGCTCCAGCCAAACAGCAATACGAGGTACAGAATCAGCAGTACAAGTATGTGTCACCAGCTAAACAGCAGTACCAGTATGAAACCATTCCTCAGCAGTACAAAAACGCAGCCCCTAAACCCCAATACGACACGATTCAAGCTGGACCTAAGCCGCATTACATTACTTTATCGCCAAAACAATATCAGCAATATCAGCAACAGTATCAGCAACAGTATCAGCAGCAATCAGCACCTCAGTATACATATCAGCAAGCAGGTCAGCAATATGCTTCTCCCCAACATCAAAAGCAGTATTATTCTACTGGGGCAAAGTCGACGGTGAGTACGCCGATTAAAATGCAAAGCGGGTTCGTGCCAATGCCCTCGGGCTCGAGATTGGCACAAACTTTGGTGCACCCAGAACATGGCCACAGTTATAGCAGTTATAGGCAAGGGCCGAATGCTTTTTAAATAGAAAAGAAACCAAAAATCAAAAATCCGCTCAAAGTACATCTCATATGGTGAAAGGAGGTCGCCGACTGGTGAAATGATGAGAAGTGAACGCACATTCGAGCGTTTATAAAATAAGAGCGATATTATGTTGGTTGTTTTATATATTTAATTTTTGATGCGTGGCTTTAGAAGTGTTGTCGTGACTGTAATTAATTTTCATAGTAGCACGAGATGGATTTTGAGCGAATAGTAGCTTTATTTATCGATTGTTTTCCCAGAAACAATTCTGCCAATAACATAATTTGTAGCGATTTCTTATGCGATGTGAAGCATAACGCTGTGCACTGACTACTCACTTATTTTTAAGAGCTGTTGTATTATTTTTTACTTTTTGTAATAAATTTGTCTGTTTATAAGTGTTCTTCTTTTGTGACCCTTTTCTCCTCTTGCGTAGAACAATAAAA
>QKMV01002639.1:0-12874 GCA_003287335.1 Lednia tumana
AGGTTTAAGGTTTCAGTTAAAAGTTTAAGGTTAATTACAGTATTAAAAACCTTCTATGCTAAGCACTCTTAATGACCTAAAATCCATCACCGAATCTGATTCAGTTTCCTTGCTGCACGGTCCATATAGGTCACATCGAAAAAAATTGCAGTGATCAAAAGGAAGCTAGCTGCAAAGGGCGGTACTTCATATGCGCTCGCTGTTCTTCTCTTTCGAATGTCATTTGATTTCCACATTCTTTTAACATAGTATTCGAGTTGACACCGATGCTTCATGTCTGATGCACAATCAACTGACTTTCAAGCAATGCAACAAAGCGTGATTACTGATTACAATCCAATATGCAATCCAATGGGATAATTACAAAAAGCATGCTCATGATATGAAAGGACCTCGAATATCGAACTGACATTTTACTCATTCAGTTTGAACATTTACAATTTTTACTTAATGCTTTGAAAACGTAGAAATTGCCGCATAAATGTAACCAGCGACAGAATCCTGCTACTTCACTTAGTGATAGTTTCATATAGGAGACAATATTGGACGAGCGAAGTTTAATAATTTTTCTTTTGTAAGTTTGGGAGGTAATTGCGTGAGAAAACAAGCCGTGTACCGTCTAGATTTAATTAAAATTAACGGGCATACGATGTCTAGACGAATAAAAGGCGATGAAAATGAAAACAGGAAAGAGCACGATTGTTTGCATTGCTTACCTGCACCGAATATTCTCTGCAAATTGGCTTGAAGGAGTTCGTGCCGCAAACGATCAGCTTGCCGGGAGCGGTTCGGACCAAGATGCGGATGTAATTTTGACAATTTTCCTGTTAAACAAACACACACACATTCTTGATTAGCACACAGCAAGGCATCTAGAAGGCACTATACAGACAGCAACACATAGTTTCCATCGATCGGCTGGTTGCATCCGATGAGTTGAGGTGGTTATAACCTATAGGCGCCCTCCTCTCCTTGCGAACATCCGCTCGACGCCGTGGCCACATCCGCGTTTCCGGCGTCCGCGAGCACCAGCTAAATGCTTTATGAGTGTGGCTGCATGCACAAGCGCTACGGCCAAATAGCTTCTTAAGCAGCTTGCCTCGAACTGAACTTATCGCATGACATAGTAAGCACGTCGGCAAATAGTGCCCCGAAAGCCAGAAATGAGAGTTTTTATTTTGTTTTGTTTAATTATGCGGTGTACGCTTCGGTTGATTTTAAATTGTTCACTTGTAGTTGAGTTTCTTATCATCGTTCCATAAACGTCATTCAAAATGGGTGTTCTGAAAATCACGCGAACTTTAGTTTGTAGCTGTTAGCGATTTCTGACAGTTGTATCAGCCGGCTCACAGCGACAAGGAGTTAAGATGCAAATAACTGCACAGGAAGTAACCAACAAAGTCAAAACTAGCAAAAGAACATGCATGCCATAATTGAATGAACATTTAGACCGGATTATAACTCCATCTTCTCTCACAGTCGAGAAGACTTAGTATAGTAGGAAGTATATAATTTGCAAAGTAAAATCCTAACTTAATATCCTGTGAAATGTCACGGGATTAACATTTTCTTATTCAGCGAGAAATTTGCTAAGAAAATACACTGCTGGGAAATGGTTATTGTTAGTATTCAAATAATCTTCACGAAGGTTTTATTTAGCATTGCACGAGTTGGTTTAATTTTGTATTCCTTTATTCCTTTATATGAAGCTGCTCATTTATACGAAATTGTATTCGCTGTTTAGTTCTGTGCATTCATAGCGACATAAGTCAAAATTACCCCCAAAAATATAGACCCGAAGCAAAATTATGGCTCGAAATGTGTCGAGAGATTATACTGCATTAACATTCGATTAGCATAAAGGAAGCGAAGAAGGACTACCACCATTACCAAAGTTTCGTTAAATTGTCCATAAAACACACACACACACACACACATTTCATCTTCAGAAAAACAACCACACATTTTGCTTTTCCTTTTATTCCACCAGCAAATCGTGTTAGGTTCTGTCTAAAAAATAAATGCTTGCCAAATCATCGAATTTCCGACAAACTTTATTACACTACGACTTACTCTATCGGTTCAATAAAAGCGTACCATCCTATAGGAGTTTTATCTAAACATGCCAACGATACCAAATCCAATTGCTTCACCTCTCCTCCACCACATTTCCTGAATCATCAGCAGCAACGCCGAAAAAACCTACGCACAGCTAGCGAATCACAAAAAAAATCCGATATCCTGTAATGCTTTCGCAAAAGCATGCACATGACATATTTGTAATTACAGAGAGCTATTTTCAAGCAGTGATTGGCAAAAAGAGTGCCCTGAAAGTGTTGGTGTGCGTTGCTAGTTCGGGATGTGTACGGGGAGGATCCATCTGGTGCCTGCTGATATGGGTTGGGCTGGACAGGGCCGGGCCGGCGCCTGGTCATACGGTACTCGATGCTCTCCAGTGGAGGGCTCTCATGGGACGAGCATGGGCACGAGGACGAGCTCGATATTACTGGACCACGAGCAGAGTGAATACATTCAATGGTGGTTAAGGGTAATTGTGTGCATCATCCTGGCTGCACGACGTACTATAGATTAACCTTCATGTCTCAATATTCAACAACCACTCTGTGATGCAGCTACACTGGCCTAATGAGCCACTCCATTTTGTTTGATGGATGTGTGTATGAGCTTGAATGCAGATCAAATGACATGCGGGTAAATACGCGATTTCATTTTATAGAAATTCATACTATATCATTTACTTAGATATTTTCCAGGTTACCTATTGCGAATGAAGGATGATATGGAACTCTTTTCTATTTCGAATTTTGCATTCATATTGTTGGTTATGGGAGTGATATAATTGAAAAGCATATGGTGTGTGGTAGTCTTGCGTGGTCCATATATCAATGAAGTCCTAGATATCCAGCTATGAGCATCAAAGTATTAATCTATATACTTGGAAATTTCAGAACAGAGTTAAATCCAAATGGATTTTTTAGCTGTTTTGCTCTCATTTAATGTGAGACACGCACGATCATCGCATTCTTTTTGGAATTAAGTGATTTGATTCCGTCACAACCCATAATATCGAGTGAACCAAGTGCAGTAAAATAAAAGAGAAAAATCTTTTCAGATGAGAAATAGAACAGCAAGCGGAAACGGAAATGGAAAGAATTGAAGAATAGGGATGAAAAGATTGAATTGAATCCGGTTCACGCGAGAAGAGTCAAAAGTGACAAGGTCCAATCTGAAGGGAGCGCGTTATTGGATTGAATATCATTAGCAGCACTCAAGACGGCGCGAGAATTCTTCTCTCCACAGACTGCAGCAGACACTTTGTCATGCACTGTCAATATCACATGCACATTTCAAATAGTCGACGAGAAACGATCAGACGGCACAAGGGCACGGGAATCTCTTTACGAGACACTTTCCAAATAATGCTAGGAAAATCTGGCAGAATATGTGGCGCGGGAGGTTAAGTGGAGGTGCCGAGTTCAGTTTTGCTCTGCGGGCTGCGTTCAGGGGCAAAGCTAACGAGTCGGCATTTATGTTATGCCATAACGGAGGCCGTGGTGTTAGAAAGTAAAACGACATTTTGGCCACATTCCAGACAATACACGAAGACGATCGATTTAATCAATTATCCAGTGGTTACTATTATGTGAGTCTTCTTATCCACATTTCATCTTTTTGCAGGGGAGAAATATTATATACAAAATATCGCGGGCGAGAATTTCCTGACGGATTTTGTACCACCCGCACTTTGATGGGTAACGCAAGGGTGAAAAAAAGATTACTCATCGCTTCATCAAATCATCCCTATCACGACGTCAGTTTTCATCGCGCATCATTCATCAGTTATCACTCACCGGGAACCGATCCATGGGAGACAGCTAATTCTTCATCGTCAATTAATATTCACTTTCGCCGACGACACTCAAACGTGGCGAACTATCAGGCAACCGTTTTTTTCGAGTTCTACATCATTAATAACGGCAAGCAACGATTTCATGAATAGTGTGTGTATATATATACGTTTACATCTAAAGTACACACACATTTTGATCGACGGTGTATGAAAACAAATAATTTTAGTGAAGAGAATTATACGGAAAGTCAAAGCAACTTGAGATTCACGCAATATTATTTAGAGCGATGAGAGAAATTATATCATATTTGAAAGTTGTTTGAAATCTATTCCAAAGTTCTTCTTGAAGCAGCTGCAGCGATCTTCTTCCAGTCAGCGTATCCCAATTCATAAAAGCGCTAATTTCCTTTGACTCTCGACACCAATTGACATGCTCAAAGCTCAAAACTGACGGATACTTTGAAATTGCTAACTCCAAGTCTAAATGTGACAACTTTGAACGCTTGAAATGCGTGGCTGTGTATTTATGCACATTCATCACACCAGATGATGGAATATTCGCCAATTTAACTCTTCTGTCCAAAATATTATAGACACCTCCTCGTAGACAACATTTAGAATCATAAATCTATATGTGCCACTCTATCCTTCCAGTCCACAGGCGAAACTTGAGTAGAAACTGTCTTTCGTGGTAACGAGTCTGACATTCAAAGTTGGACGCAGTTCTTGCCCGCTATGCGGACATAACGAGGTGATGGTATTAAACCCATCAACGTCGTCTTATGGAGATAACTAGGTTATTGTCACACAATAATATTGTCTCGACAATCTAAGTTATGTGCTAAACACTACAAATAAGGTATGTAATGCAATATAACTATTCAAAACTATGTCTTCATTTAGTTGAATTACTCTACGGTATTAAGAGCACGCTGTTTTGAGAGCGTATTAAGGGAACTACAAGGACGATTTAACGCATGACATAATTCGCCATAAGGCACGGGATTAATTTGTGTCGAAACTAGGAATGCAGCGTAGGTACACATCAAAGCTCTGCCCAAAAATGATTGAGTGTGGTGAATTTCGGCGAACACGACTAGCCTTTTGAGCTGACATTTACCTGCGTTGAAATAAAAAGAACTTTGGCGTGTTTAATTTCATGGAAATGAACAGTGAAGTTCAAAAACTTTCTTTGGGTGTGCGCTGAAACTAAATGATCCCTAGAGTCTCCCATTATAGATTTATTTCTATCTCATAATGGTGTTCCCCTGGCATCGACGCTTGACGTTCATCTGCGTACACCCTAGCGTCCGCTGAAAAAGTTTAAATATGCCTGCATTTCGATCATAACCAAATAATTACGCGCAGTTGCTTCTTGCTGTTTCAAGCACACGTGGAACGCGACGGGACACCGTCTGGTGCTATCGATCAGATCATCAGAATCATCGTTTGTCACCGGCCAGCCATCAGCAACATTCTCGTTTCGTCCGTTACGCGTAATTTAATCATTTCATTTCCACCAGCACAGCAAAAGAGCACACCAAACCTCATGATTTCACCTCGAAACGCGATGCTCAGCCGAATAAATGCTCGTTTATCCGAAACGAAATATGCAGTCATGTAAAGACTAGATGCGATAGTTTCGTTGTGGCATTCACGATTTGCCGTCCGTTCGTGATTATACTTTAGTGCTGGAACTATGGGATGACACCAAGCCCAATAATAAAAAAACCCTATAACCGTAAGAGATGATCGGTTTAACACCGGGCTTTACAAGAAAATTGAGACCTTACTCCCTCCCCTCAAAATGCGAAATGTGTAATTAGAAATTTTAAATAAAAAGCAAAAAAAAAACGACATAAAACTTGGACGTTTAATCAAAGGAAAGGAAACGAAGGGGTTTCATTACAAATGGATACATCTAAAAAAAAACAAGCGCATCTGAAATTTGAAATCTACAAGTAAGTTGGTTATTAAACCAACGATAAACGAATACCGATTTTTGGGACAATCGGCAAGACCGGTCCCGAGCTTTCCAAGACCGGTTATGTACCGTTCAACGGTTAACCGGTGTTATTTGGAACGACTGAGGATATCGATTTGTTCCGAGCTGAATAATACATTAGTGCGTGGAGTACTGAGAACAAGACTGTCGCACTACGCCTGGTGAAGACTCATACCGTACTGGATGTACATCGAGTGTGCAATGAAATTAAGAAATGTATTGCCAAGCCTTGACTCAACTGCCTACGGGTTAACGAATCAGACATAAATTTGGTACGTGTGAATCAACATTTGTCAGCTGGGACCCTTTTTTTTAAAGAGATGGAACTTTTGAAAACTTATGCACTGACATGCACCAGTTTAACGGTGCAACGGTTATTCGTGTAGTTGGATAAAGCTGTTATTGCATCTGATGCAGTATTGATAGAAGTATGGAACGTGACTGGAATTGAGAACTGAAATCGTATAGGTACATCCAAATCTAATTTCCGTAATTTAGTCTGAACTTGTGTACGAATTTCCCACGGCCGATATGAAAATAGCCTCGTCGTTTCATATTCGTATTGGCGGGTTCTGCACATTCAAGTTTCGTCTCAACTCGAAAGTTAAATGCCTTGAATTTACACGCACGTAAAGTTTCAACATTGATCTGAATTTATTTACTCTTAAAACATTTTCAGAGTGTTCGAAGTAAATAATGCATGACTTTCTAACCAATCCACCTTGAGCTTAGGCCTAAACATGACGTAAATGTTTAGCTTAATCAAAGCTTGATGACGTTACGACGTGCTTTGGGGAATATACGATCAAGTTTGAACCTCGGTTTGGTCGTACTCGCAATTCCCGTCGAGAGTGGAAGTGAATTCTATTCATTACCACAGAGAAGACTACTGGAATATATGCCTACTAATAAATCAAATGGCTTGTGATAAGCACCATCCCTCTCGCTGTTGGTTTTTCCGAATCGGAATTAAGCACTTTCCTCTCCCGGGGCCCGATTTCTACATGGCTGAGAGTTCAATGAATAGTTCGCGAATTGCAGGAAGTGGAACGCGCGACGTGTATAGCCGATACGTCGGGGGCGCGGAAAACGGGACGGAAAATGCAGGACACAGCCGAGCCAAAGCCAGGCCGAGAAGGATAAGGATTGGAGTCTCGGCTCAGGACTTGCTCTATGCCTATATATGTTCGTATAGCTTTATTAACGAGACGCAATGCTTTATACTAAACACACAAAACGTTTCAGCGGCTCAGCTTCAAGTGGAGTTCGCTCGGTGAGCATTTTATCGACCGAGCTCTCGGGGTCGGTGGGCTGGCTGCATTGCGCCCATGTTGTGCGAATACTATTCGACCTACACGCGATTCGCCCAAAAGATGCTTCTTGCAAATCTAAGTAACGAGCCCGCTTAATTCAAAAGTAGAGACTTGGATTTCAACGAGAGCGAACCGTATTATTCGAAAACCAATTTTCCAATTATACTTAAGAGTAGTAGTGTCAGTGCCGTCAACTTGTCATTTTCATCCAGGCCTCGTGGTATCACGTAATATTCCCAATTTCCTTAATTGTAATTATCATCACTGCTATACCGAACACCAGCGAATAGCTCCAAGCACACAATTCGCACTCCGGAAGAGCGTAAATAATTTACTGCCGGATTAAGTTCCCCAGCATTGTCTAGAACCGCTACACGGTGATATACCTATATACGTATACAGCTGCTGAAGCCTGAAGCCTATCTTCTTGCGTACGTATTTCGTTTACTTTATGGGCGATGAATAGGTGGAGTAGTAAAGCTATCGCATGTCTGAATTATTACTGTTCTAACCATTCGGGTCTGGCAGGTAAGTTACACGCGGATGGGTCAGTTTTTTCGTTCCGCAAGGCGAAAGTACGACGTGTCTGCCGGCGCACCATTGAAGGGTTGGAGGGGGGGGGGGGGCAAGAGGATACATAATCATGCGCACAAAATTAATATCGTGCAAGTATACCGAGCTGTATCTACCGGCAAACAGAACCCCACTTTTATTATCAGCACCCAAGACCTGCTTGTAAAGCGCATGAAGCTGGGATTGAGGTGTATTTTGAAGTTTGGCGGTCGGAATAATAAGGATCAGAGTATTGTCGGGGTTAAAATTTAAATACAATTTTCCCGCATCGAAAGAACGCCGTTAGATTTAGCTCACGATTGCAATTACTAAGAAGCTCAATAATTAGTCCACATAGGAAAATTTCGCACATTCATTAAATTCTAATTATTTAATTGAATTTAAGGCGAATCTTTCAACTGCTTAAAAGTTTATAATTTTAATCTTCCATTTAAAACATTTCTGTTATTATATCATTATCTTTGACATTCTCTGACATTTGAAATGGTTGGGAACTGGTAGGAATTCCATGACATTTCATTTCGGCGTATAAAAGAAAATTGTGAAGTGAATTGCCGGAAGCAAATATTCTTGTGAGTTTCGCGAGACGTTCGGGCGGGCGGCATTCTAGGACTCAAACTAGAGTAATCAAGCAGCCGTTGGGAGCGTGGTTGATTTTGGTGCTTACCTCGTTGGTGCCCTTGATGACGCACATCTTGACGTCCTCTTCCGGAGAGAACCAGGTCAGTCTCTGTCAAACAGAAGCAAACATCTCGATTAATTGCGTCCACCATTCACCATTTCTCATCACAAATCACCATCTTTTGTCTAGCGAACTTGAGGTAAACACCGCATCATTTGTTGCGAAACCTTGATATCACCTCTCTGAAATATTATGTGGAAAATTTATGCGAAACAAATAATCCTTTTGCCGGCTAAAAAGTAATTAGAGAGCATCAGCGGAGTTTTGCAAATTTAATTAATTTCTCGCTTCTGTAAGAAAAAGAAAACAAAAGCAACTGTATTAACTGGTTGACGGTGCATGCATCTAGACGTTTTGTGTGTGTTTTTTTTAATCCCCACAATTTGAAGACACGGTGCCACACAACCATTTAAGAACGAAATAAAAAACGTACCACAGGAAAATGACAACATGAATGCTGCAATGTGCACTTCAAAGTTGCCGTCTGCACAAAAACGAAAAACTAGACAGATCCCCATATTCATAAAACAATTTGTAACCTTTTCCTGCAATCGACCCTGTCAAACATAATTCCTACCATGGCTTTACACTCTAATACTTTATTCACACAGAAAATATATCTCTTCTATATTACACCATCGCTATTCTCTAGCACTTCTCATCACTCGGTCCCAATCCCAAACCTAACAAGATGCATTCTGTACGCTCTACAGCACATCGACGGTTGTTGCGGCGGTAGGGAGACGCTTTCCATCTGTCGGTAGACACGTCCTTTGACGGCACTAACCACATTTGTTTGGTTATAATATTTCTACCAGGGTTGAGAAGACGCAGCAGCCCACGCCGCGCTCACCGACACTCGACGTGTCAAAGAGAAGCAGAGTTGGTCTAATTTCATTGTCGGGGGCCGACTTCTTTCTTCAGAGGGATGGTGTAGGTGCTTTGAGCAGGTCTGGCCTCGAGCGTCAATATCCAAGAACACTCACAGATTATTCCGCGCACGATGCGGCGATGGAGGTGCCGAGTTTGTTAACTTTATTTTTTTCCTCATATGTTTTCAGTCTGTTTTTTGTTGTTGGCCGCAATTGACATCAGTAATGAGACAGGAGAAACCAATGATAATTTGCATAGTAAGTGTCACATTTGCTCGCTGATTGTACGAATGTAAATGTTAAGATAAAAATCAAATTAACGTATGTTTCAGTTTTTTCATGAGTTGAACAGATTGGGTGCACATCAAACCAAATGAATCGTATAAATAAACAACGAGAAAAAGAACGGTCGGGCAAAAAATACAAAGCTGAGCCCCGCGAGCTACGCTGTGTTCGTCCGCAATCACGCATGCAATGATTTATAGATTAGCCAAAGTAAACGCGAAATAGGATAGAAGCACAGAAACAAATAATACACGAGCGGGAGGCTGATTTTGATTCTGTTATTATCATTGTACCGAAGGTGGGTGGGTTAGGTACAACATGCGCCGTCGTATACGTGTGTATATGAGGTTACAGGAATAGATATTAAGAGTTTTCCAAGTTCTATAGCATCTTGCGCACACTTGTTTTGTTTCCAAGCCACGTGATAATTAATTACAACTTTCCTGAAACCGCGATAATTCAATTTTCTTGTATTGCTATCTCTCCATGTGCACGAGTCTTCATGAATCCGAACTGCTTCAAATATTGAAACAAACGGACAAAAATCTCTGTGTTTCAACATTACAGAGAAAAACCAATTAGATCTTTCGCGATTCATTACGACTGTACCGTTCATTCACCACTTCCAAGATGTCAATTACAAGCATCACTCAGCATTAGTCTTGTTCGAAACGGTGAGTCACAGAGTTCGAGTTGTGCTCTGCAGTCTTTTAACCGGTTTCCACAATTTCCTTGTTCCACACAATTGTAATTCAGCGAACATCATTTATCACGGCGTGTGCAGAGAAACGTGCAGATATTTCACTCACTCCGTCGAACATGGCTTTTAAAAGAGAACCACTGCTGCTGCTCCCGGACGGACGGACGGACGGGCGGACGGGGAAAAAATGCTCGTCGAATTACTGCAGACTCGCGCGACTGATTGAACTATTCGATCCCACCGCCTTTGTACGGTCACTTTCTGCCACTGACACACTTTTCTTCGTGCGTGCTACATTTTCTCGGCGCATTTTCACAACCGGTGTTAGAATCATTTCGCCGACAGCCATTGTTCAATTTCTGCTGCGACTTCATGATTAAAAACCATTTATCTACGTGTTTTAGAAATCTACACTGACACCGAGCCAACATTTTCCGCGTAGCTTCTAGCCCTAAATAAACAAAAGTAAATGAAGCTACAATAATGTTATTTCAAACTGGTTCAAAGTTTGATCTTGAAGTTTATATTGCAAGTCCTTCTTTCTGTCTAATTTTATTTCACAACTAGTTTGTACCACAATTTCACCTAAAGCGTGCAAATATATTCCTAGGCGCACGGTAAAACTAAAAAATGCAGAGGTGAGCGAGAGAGAAGACATATGCTGCACATATTATATAAAATGATAAGTCCGTAGTAGAAAATTGAGCATTATGCATATGATCTTCTATACTTCATGAAGTTGAATTCGAATCCCATCCCATACCCATGACATAAATAAATGCATTGGCGACAGCGACCATTCTTTACCTGGTTTTCTTTGAGATCCGTAAGGCTGAGATTGTGCACGAGATTCCTGGAACAGACAGAAACAAAGTGACGTCAGTGATTGCGTCCATCAGCCTTTCCCTAAACCACCCTTGCCCAATCATCCCTTATAGCCCGCTCGACCACCGGACACAGATAATAATGTTACCACGACGAAACAGAGCCTCCTGATTCAATTCCACGCACAATCTATTTGCAATGAACGGGAATTACTGACAAGCCAACGCAATACAACACAACGCAACGGCGACGATAGAAAGCTTGGTCGGGGCTCCACAGGGTCGGGATTTGTTTGCCGTGGAAGGAAATCTGGAGGACCACTCGACTCAGGTGGGTCGTTAGTGAAACAAGAGGAGCAAAACAAGGGCCTACGTTGCAAATTGCGTGAAACAAAATGCGTCGATGAACTTGTAGTTTGTCATTTGATTTCAAATCCAATCGGTATTAAGCCTTGGATAACAAAGCGGTTATATCTTTGAATAGAAATTCGCGAAATACCAAAATAGACGGTCTTAAAATCAATGTGCCGCCAGCTGCAAATCTACAACACCAATCTGAAATCAAGTCGTAATATCAGCATTAATCCTGCGTGGTCCCTATGCGGCCCGACGCATGCCACCATATAACCATTGAAGTCACGATAAACAAGAAATGGAATTGATGTTCCGTTGGGATCCCGAAGCCGGGAAGAACAGATTGGTTTCCTGTATCGACTATTGGAGGCTGCACATTGATTCCCGTCTAATGGGTCTGGCATCGGCTGGACGTTGATGCCAAAACCAATACAATCGGCGTGGCGCAGGAAAACATTGCTTGCGCGAGACAATGTGTACCAAAATACACATCCGCCCGGCCGGCCAAACCCACCCGGCACAATGCCGATGGAAGAACGACGTATGCCCTCAGAGATGGCGCATTTTCTGTTAATGAATTGGTCAGCGGCTGACTAGAGGTGCAGCGGCCCAGTACGGAACACCGTTATGGCCGTTTTAGGTGACGGTTGCAGAAAAGAATTTTGCAAATTTTGGTAGGGGGAAAAATCTTGCGTTTCTTTCGAGATATAGTTGAACCGTGAGATAGCACTTCTGACACTAGCTACTGGAACACCAGTTTTGCACGAACGCTCTCCGTTTGGAATATTTGACTAGCTTTTACATATTCAGCGCCATAGGCATTTCGTTGGCGGGATTTCAGTACACAGTGGTCACATTTTTGACCTCTATAAGTAAGAAAATAGTTTAAAAAAAAACTGTTAATAACTGGGTTTATCTTCTGAAAACTTTTAACAAACCGTTAGGATTTTGTTAGAAGTTTTCAGCAGTTTAACCCAGTTATTAACATTTTTTTTTTTGTAAACTAGTGCTGTAATTAGACAGAAGACATGAGTCTTAAAAATTTAATAAGAAAATAGTTGCCGCTTATCAGTACAGTACTGCCATGGCGAATCTCGGGTCTAAAAGTGTGGTATGTCGGTAAATATTAATTTAACTTCAAAAATGGCTGACTTTAGAAAGCATGTTATCCAGCGTCCCCTGAGATAGGCTTTATTGGACAAAATTTGGCCCTGAATTTGAACTCGGAGCCCTAGGATCTTGGGCCGTACGGACTTCCGTACAAGCATGCCGAGCCCGTTGGTTCCTGTGCGTGATAAAGCTGTAACAACATAATGTGCTATAAAATTTTTGAGACTCATATCTCCTGACTAATTTCAGCACTATAGTTTTTAAAAAAACTGTTAATAACTGGGT
>QKMV01002640.1:0-12874 GCA_003287335.1 Lednia tumana
TAACCTTATAGTAAGCAGACCATATGGGCATTTAAACCATGGTAACCTTATGGTAACCAGACTATGCATGCATCATTTAAACCATGGTAACCTTATGGTGAGCAGACTGTAGGGGCATATAAACCACGATAGCCTTATGGTAACCAGACCGTATGGGCATTTAAACCATGGTAATCTTCTTATGGTAAGCATACTGTACGGCCATTTTGGCCGTGGTAACCTATGGTATATTAGCAGACAGTCAGTTCGATTGTGAATCCCGTGATGCCGTGATGCCGTGATGCCGTGATGCCGTGATGCCGTGTGGCAGGGAAAGTTGCGGTGTATTTTCGTACTCGCGATCAAACTCGACGCTGCTCTTCGCGATCGGGTCGGGAACGTCGCGGGATCATACGAGATCGAATTGGGCGCCGGGGGACACGGAAAAACTTTGCCACCACGCCAAGAAATGTGAAGGACGCAACGTTCTAGTCCGCGATACGTGGTTCCACGCACTCGTCTCTGCACTGCTGTTTACTAACAATTGCAAAAACACTTAAAAGTTGAATTACAACGTGATGGTCTATTAGCCTGGATAGCGTTTCAATTATCTCCCTGGTCTTGTGGGCGTTGAACGAATCTTGGGTTTGATGAGTTTGTTGTCGCTTGGCTGTCAGGATGTATCGCAACAACGAGACCGTGCAATAGATTCGAACGGAATTGGAGGGATTGAAGAATATAAAAATCACTTCAAAAATACCTGCTTACTCGAGGACTCGAACCCCGGACCTTTTGCTTACCGGGCAAATGCTCTTACCACTAAGCAACTAAGCAAAATGTCCGGGGCTCGAGTCCTCGAGTAAGCCGGTATTTTTGAAGTGGTTTTAATATTTAAAAAATTATTACTAGCCGTGTATTTGGCTTTAAATTTGCTATCCTTGTCAAATCGGACATTTGTTTCTCAACCACGGGACGTGATTTCACGCAAAATCAACCGGACCAATTTGAATGTCATGTCACACAAATATATGCCTGCGATGTCCTTGTGTTCTTTGCATAACACATCACCGATTTCGTTCAAAATCATCAGTTTAGCCCATAAAATAACGCAAACTCAAATCGTAAAACTGACCGTACAAAAAAAAAATTGCACGCAACTCAATCTCAATTTCACGACGAAAGGTAGGAGTTGACACCACGTCTTTCATACTCGTAACGAATATTAACAAGTCGCAAATTCAAAACGGCGCCACCGAGAGCTTTCAGCTTTCTCTCTTGACGGCTTGCTAGTTGCGACGACGTCTTTATGACGTCTTGATGTGGTCTTTATGTCCTGTTGAGATCAGTGGGTGTCCAGTGTGCATAGGTCCACGTTGATGTTAGTGAGCAGGCTAGTAGTGTTTGGCTAGGTGTTATTGTGTAGGTGATTAAAGAAAGAGCTGCACACCGACGATGGCAAGGCTCTGCTAGTCAACCGGCGACGCAACATGTTAGCATGGCTAGAAATGAGATGGGTTAGTCTTGGCTAGGCAGTGACTGTGTAAGGTTCGAGGCCTCGATCGATTGTTGTGTGCGAAAGTTTAGTGTATCGAGTGTGAGTGTGTGGTGCTCGTAATTCGATAGGTTAGTTGCTACGTGTTACAGATCGGTGTCAACGTGTTAGCTGTGCAGCTATACGCAGTGGTGGATTTACGTGTGGATTTTTTTTTGTTTCGATTTTTTTTCGTGTGATTATTCGCGAGCGTAAATTTGCGAAGAGATTTTTTTTTAGTCTTGCCATCTGGCAAATGAATTACGAGCCAACGCGTTGCTTGCTTTCGTTGCAATAAATTTGCGAGTGGCAACGATGTTAACACCCAATTTTGAATCGGTTATATTTTTAAATCGTGCAGAAAGGGAATAATTTCTGATGTGTTGAAGAAATTAGATTCATTGAGCTTGCACACGTGCGATTGCGCACTTCATAGTGTATTGATGTTGCATCAGTTTATTTTTCGCTTCTGATCAGTGAACCTGAATCGTTCGTCGTTGATTCGTATCTAATTGATAAGGGTAGTGTAATCTTAGGAGTAGAAACTGTTTCGACGATTAAATTATTTAAAAAGTGCATTTTAAAAGGTTGTTCACTTGCGCTGCTTGCCGTCATTAGTCACGACTCACGGCTACAAAGATCTGCATTTTTAAATTATGATGCGTTTTTTGTTGAAAATTTAAACGCACTACGGAATAATAAATGTGCATTTATGTCTTCATTAAAAGTCCGGTTTTTATTACCATTTTCGCTTTTCGCAAGCACAGCGTGCAGTTACGTCGTGTAAAAGACATGCCTAAAGTGTGGTAACTAAATTGCATGAAAATTAAAAACCTTCCAAAAAAAATTATTGCATCACATTAAAAGTACGTCTTGAAAGATGCATCCCGCGTAATGTATTTAGGATAAATTATGAACGGATTCATCTCAAGTTCATTGTCCCTCTTAAAATTTTATCCTTTGCCCGAGCTGTGCACAGTTAATTAAAACTCTTGAATAATCAGAATCCGGAAGCACCGAAATAATATCAAGAGCGAATTATTTTGGGTTCTTAAAAATAACCTCGATGCGGTATGTACGTTTGTTGATAGCCATGCCTAAACAACTTATGAGTTCATTTACACGTAGCATTCATTATCACTTCCTATGTGTGTTAACAAATCGAAAAAACTAGGCTATATTTGATCAACGTCTATATACCATACTTGATTAGTATTAACTAGTTACTAATATGTGTTCCTTTATCGGCGTGCTTTGCAGCAATTGTGACTGAAGCCTCGACGACGTGTGAACGATATCTTGTCCGATTTTAACGGAATGTCTTTTTAATTCGTGTGGTGATAATTAATAGAGCTAATGATGCTAATTACGCAATACACGTCACTGCTACTGCAATCTTCCGCTAAACGGAGCAACTCATCTTTTAATGGGTGAGTGATTTAGTAGATTTAAACCAGAGGTTTTTTGCTTACGTGGGCTTTTTGCTAATCCTAATATTTGTTATTAATATAGGTTTTATACGGTAGGAGTTTTGCGAGGCAAAACTAATGGGACTTTGCCACGAGCCGGGGGAACTATTGGCGAATGCTCTACTTTTCGAGGTAGCTCCATTCGAAAATAATTCTCCACAAGAGTACGGCCGTATTTCTTCTTCGACACTTCAGAGCACAAACGTCGTGACCAGTGGCATACTCGCCCATCTTTCTTGTGCCTAGAATGAAATTGGTTTAATTACTATGATTTACAGTCAAGTCAATCATTGTTGTCATTTATTTTGAGTCAGTATTTTCACAGCCAACCCGTATGTGATCGAGACACCGAATTCGATGAGCTCGTGTGAAATTCATCTAGCTGTCCGACAAAAATTCATTTTTAATTTTATTTTTGTGACTTTTTGTTAAAAACAACTAAGTTGAGAAATGATCCTCTAAATTGTATTTGTGTTTACCAAAAAGTGTAAAAAAATGTCAAAATGCCGGTTAAAATCGGTATGAATCACTTAGCTACTAGCTTGCTGCAAAATTTCACTGAATCTAAAAGTGTGCTTTTTAATTTCTTCTCTGGCACTCCCCAATCCCCACACAATAACGAATAGAACTTGTTTTTATTTTGCTGCTAGGTGTTCTTATCATACTACCTATTAGCAGACGCTAATTACGCGCATCAAACTTTGATGCATTACCATTGATTAGTCCTCACAAGAAATCTAAGTGAATGCGGATGCCCTCTACAACTTAGAGCAACCTCTATATAATTGAAACTTAATGCTTTGAATTCACACACAGCGGGCATGATTGATGAATACATAACCATCAGTTTGGGTCGCTTCTATGCATGGTATGCTTCCACATAACATGTTCTAATGATTGAGATGCCATGCCTTGACACGAATCATCAATTGTGCACATACATTACCACCCCTAACCTAACTCTTAACGGCGCAATCATCATTGCACACTGCGATGGAATGCATTTTCGTTTGTCACGCTAAGAACGCAGGAATGTATGAGTAAGGTTTTTTTTAACGGTTTTATTTTGAGTCTGAGCTGTGTGCGTGTGTGAATGACTGTGTGTGAGCTGACGTGGCAATGCGTGGCACGCTGATGTGCGGGGATCAAATTCTGTCAATTAGAAAGGCTTTCCTTTGCCGCGAGGAATTTTTCGTGGAGGTGGCTATGGGTATGGCGTCCTTATAGGGGGAAACTGGGGGCGCCATGCCACCTCTCTGGATTCATGATCTGATGTATATTTTTCAAACGTAAGTGGTGCCGAGTTAGAGGTTTGTGTGGAGTACATTCTAGAAAGCACACAAAAAGACTTTCTAGCCATATCTTCGTTTTTTAACTGCTACTCGCGTCTATGGCGGAAAAGTTTGCTCTCTCAGTAAATAGAGAGTATAGCTTTCAAAAAAACTGTTATGAAATGGGTTTAACTGCTGAAAACTTCTAACAAACAAACTGTCAACATTTCGCTAACTATACTGAAAGGATCTTCGAGGCGATTATTATAGTTAGCGAAACGTTGGCAGTTTGTTTAAAGTTGTAAAAAATGGACATGGATATATACGTTTCATTTTTTAATATCAGCATAACTCGTACAGCAAATTAGCCGAGATTCCGAATTACTTAACCATGTCACCAATGCTGAACCAGAAATACGAACTCGTACTAGACTTGGATTAATAGCTGGTCCTAATTACAGAAAAAGTTTAAAAAAAAGTAGCGCCCAATTTTCGATGTAAATATATGTGCACTTTGAAGTGGTCTCTGGCACCCAAAAAAACAAAGCCAGCGGCGCGAAGATGTTCGTAAAACGACACAACATAGATCAAATTGCACTCGATTTGGCCCACTTGACAAAAATGCTGCGAACGCCCGGGGGTACGGGATTTTTTTGTAGTTGGCTCGGGGTCGCTTGTTTGAAGTGTGAAATCCCGTTTGTTTTGTGTCTGGTGAGTGAGTGTGAGTTGTGTGGATCGATGGAATAATCATGTGGTTCGTTAATATTTGCTAATAATGCAGTTACGCCTTTTGTCTCATCTCTTTGCGAAAGAGTGACCGTGCAAATTATTTCCGCTGCTGGTAAATGTTCGAAGAACATACCTACCTACAGGTCAGTTAGAGTCGTGACAATGCCTATATATCCTTTTATCTCATACAACAGACGAGAAGACTGCAGCTGTCTTGTTTTTTTAACCTACATGCATAAAACACATGGTACCTTTACTGTTCTCGTATCACGCACGATAAGAAATGCATTAGTTCCAAAAAAAAAAGCATTCCACTGGAACATTTCAAGCGATTTTTTACCTAAAAAATTGGTCTCGTCCGTTACTTTCTTCACCCTTGAGATTTCCAACAATGGAATCTGTCGCAAGATTGGAACGTCATGGTTTTACTGCACGCCACGACACGCGATGTCGATATACTTATTTCTGGTTCGCTTCTCTCATATAAAGGGACGTCGCGGCGTCGGGCGTCCATCGCCTATACGACGTCGGCGTCGTCGTTCGCACACGGTCAGAATATCAATGCCCTTTGACGTAGCTGGCAATTATTTTTGTGATGCGCTACCACACTTTTATTGCGGCGATCGAGGCACCGTATGAAATACAAGCCAAGCAATTTGATCTTAATTAAATGTGTTGCGTCACTCGGCCAGTGCTGAGATGAAGATACTTTATTGTGCAGTCTAGCGGATCACTTTGTTTGCTTCCCGATGGACCTCTTTCGATGAAGATCCTTGCCGCAGTTCGCGTGTATTGCGGTGGACTTTGGACAAACAAGACTGTTTAATTAAAATAAACCACTATTTGTTTAATTTTAATTCAGTTCGTTACAATAGTACGGCTGGCTACAATAAACTGAAGTCTTCAGGGAGTTGCGTGAGGGAAGCTAGCCCGACATCCATCATGAATGCAATCTCTTTGCGTAGCGAATCAACCTCCATAAATAAGCATCATTAAATTTATAGGCGGCACGTCGAATGTCATTTTAAAGATATTTGCTTGGATCTATCAACTGTGTCAAACATTATACTGCAGTTTTACATTGAAATAGGATAGCACTATCGAGTTTACTAACATAATGTATAGAGCGTGCCTTTGCGTCTTACAAAATACTACTGTTCTCAGTCTATTTTGTTATAAAACTTCACATTGTAACGTAATGCAAGTATAATACCTAATTTATGTAAATACCTCACTCACATCACATCACAATAGTATACACGAATAAGACATGCAACACAAAATACAAGACATGCACGGAACTGTATGTAAAACAGTGTAAATCTGATTGTATTCTATCTAATTTGAGTGAGCTGTGACAATAGAAAACATGTTCAAACTAGGTGTCAACGCGTAGGCTATTATCTTCGTTGTCAAGCAATTGTCTCTACAGGAGATCGTTTCTGTGTCCCATCAAAGGATCTCAGACTCTCACCCAAATGCAAAGGGATAGACACGAGTAGACAATCGTATCCTAGAACTTGCATCATTTGATTTACATACAATGGCTGGAACAATTGACACTTAACACATCGTAACTCAAAAGTAGGTATCTATATACGTAACAGTGCAGAGCACCATTTCGTTTCCCGTCCACTCTCTCGTTATCAACCATCAATGTTTGTGTAATGATTGCGTTTTAGTTTCTATCCAGTGATGTTTTTTTCGTTGCCCCATGAGGAGATATTGTGAGGCTTAAGTGTTCATATGCTAGCATTTTCCGCCCAAAACCACCCCCGGCCTTTTGATATAACTGTGTCAAAGAGTGTTTCTCCTAATGGACACTTTGAACGAACATGGCATTTTTGGGACATCACTGCGATCACCCCGAAGCGCAACTTTCGGAAATGAATTGTCAGTAAACGCGTAACCAAAAGATGAGCAAAGTTAGACGGATATTACACTTTATTCAAAGACTACTAGTATTGACAAGGATTACAAATTTAACGCCATTTATACGGCTAGTATTACTTTGAATAATATTAAAATCACTTCAAAAATACTTGCTTACTCTAGGACTCGAACCCCGGACCTTTTGCTAACATGGCAACTGGTCTACCACTGATAGTGCCCTGTGCATTGCACCCAGCTTCGCTCAGTGATAGAGCAGTTGCCATGTAAGCAAAAGGTCCGGGGTTCGAGTCCTCAGGTAGGCAGGTATTTTTGAAGTGTTATTAATATTCTTCAGGCTACTAGTATTCGTTCTCTTGCATTTGCAATTCCTTGCACTAAAATTAACATTTGTACTCCTCTTTTTTTATGTACTTCCTTGTTATCAAATACGTAAATTGGCTGCTTGTCTTAAAAATAACTGCCAACATCCTTTCAATAAACTCACTAACGATCCAACGAAACGAATTTTAATTGGATAAAATTCTAATCAGAAACGATTGTTAACATCAATCAATTCCAAATACACAACTACGAATTAAAGTAAATTCAGTTCTAATAATCCTCAACTTCCTTGTCTAGTTGTTTTGATTGAAAAAAGTGGCCGCAGGATACGAAATGCGTCGACTTTGTAAAATAATGTTCGATGCACGATGGTAATTAATTTCCTAACTTGTGTAACGGATATAGACACACGACTGACTGGCCTTCCAAATCGCGTAGGTGGCAGCGAGTAGCAACACGCCGGTACTTTCTTTACAGCCTACAGTCTACGCTTTGAGAGAGCATTCTGCGTTGTACCCACTATATAGGCTCTCAAGCCATACCTCCCTGTGTTAATTGCCACCATCGCCCCTGGCGGAAAAGTAAATAGAGTGTATCTGCAATGGCAAAGCTACATTTTGTACATGATAAGGTTACCCGAGAAACGTGGCTAGCCTGTCGTTCTCGGTAGCTCAGCTACCAGCATATGAATTCGGTTATTCAATACGGACAAACTATGGCGGATAAGCTGCCAGCCAATCGAAATCAGTCACTCTAGTCTCCAATCCGCCATTATCCAGACCGATAGGCCTAATGAACCAATAATAATAATCCCAATAATCTCAATAATCCCATTGACTGCGTTTGTTTAGTGTCAGTGTTCGCGCGAACAAAGAGTAGCTATATGGAACACCGTTTGGACCAATCAGAGCGAGTTGTTTTGAGTACATGCATGTTTCATGTTCGCACATGTGCTCACGCACGCTGTCACTACACGAAGCAAAGGTTGATCTGACAACATGGGCGACTGGCTGGTAGCCTGCACCCACATATTACGCGGAATATTACAAAATAGCAACCACAAAATATGTTGAGAATAAACTAAAGTCATTTTATCAGGTGAGACACTAGATACTTTTAAAAGTGGAATGTATGTAAATAAAATAAGACGATATAATACTACACTTCAAAAATTTCATTATGTTTGACTCCCTGCCAGAAACTGAAATGGCGGTGTCGATTTAGGTTGGTAAGCCTTTGCTTCACAAGCGCTTGCGGCATGGAAGGATATTCTTAGATTGTACAAAGTGTAGATCGTTGGAACATAACGCCAGCCCTTGCCGGAAGTAAAGTTCAACGCAAGTTTCATTGTCTGTTTAACTTCTGAACCCAGCACGAGCCAAACGGAAATGCGAGTAAATATTGAACTTCGGAAGTTCTCAGGACTGAAGGTAGCCAAAATATGGTAGATTTTAAAATTGATCAACCTGAGCGTGTGCAAAAGTGTGTCGTATTTAGTTAAGTGACGGCATGCTCCGTTAATATTGGTGCTAAGCGTCGAAAACCATAAAACGTATATGTGGGGACATAAACTCATCGCTGACTTCAAAAATTTGTGTTTCTTAATTCGCAAGTCTTTAAATAAATAATAATGTAGCTATTAAATTTTGAAGACTCATGTCTTCTGTCTAATTTCAGCACTAGTTTTCAAAAAAACGGTTACTAAATGGGTTAAACTGCTTAAAACATCTAACAAACAAACTGCCAACGTTTCGCGAACTATATTGAAATCTTCCTCGGACAATCCTGGACAATCGCCCCGAGGAAGCTTTCAATATAGTTAGCGAAACGTTGGCAGTTTGTTTGTTAGAAGTTTTCACCAGTTCAACCCATTTACTAACAGTTTTTTTGAAATAATATAGTTTTCTGTCCCGTCTTTTTATTTATGACGTGCACACTTAATGGTTTGGCTGTTTAACAATTACATTATTGCGGTTTAAGATGTTTTGCAGTTTGAGGCAATTTGGTTCCAAATATAAAAGTTCTAGGCGTTGTTGTCGCATTTAGTTGGGCTCTGTAGAATTAGGCCATTAAAAAACGAATTCGAAAAGTGCTGCTGGGCGTTTTGTCTGTCGTGGGTACGCGCGAGAGTATAAAATAATTGCAATTTGTCGACTTGTGTTCGTGGATATTTTATGGACGCTGCAAACTCGTTGAGTCCACTGGACTACTTGAGTTGCCAAGTCACATCCTAGTTGTTTGGAGAGTTCCGAGTTTTCATTGGTTCCAATTAAGACGGATCTTTCCATTGTCATGTATACAAAAACACAATGCAATCTGCAGCGAGCACAGGGATGCTGAGAAGGGGGAGACTTTAATTTGCAGCAAAACGTAACAAACGAGCTCTTATAAAATGTTAAGGACGGTTTGATTTCTTATGAAGCCGTTTCACTCCCTTAATGTTGGAAACAGAGATGGAAAGTCTATATCAAGCTTGTGTGTGCGACGAAGATCAAGATATTCGTGATCCATCACGTGGAATTCAATTAAAGACGATTTTTTCTCTCTTTGTTGAAGATTGGACAATGTCGCGCAAACACCCAGCCCTCTTTTTTTATTTGAATCGAATCGAAAGTATAAATTCCGTGCTATTATTCGTTCAGGAAAACGGTTTCTTTTTTCGCTTGCTATGTAATCCGAGTCGGGGATACATTTTGTGTTGTATCGAAGTGCAACTTTTCGACGACTTTTCAAGTGTTTTTGCATTCGAGGAACCTATTCCTTTGGGGACACCCATATTTCTATAGCACGCAGTTCGAGCCTCATTGGTGTAATTCAATATTCCATTCAAAAATGTCGATCCACGCTACGAAATACCACTCAATTTTTTTCTAACGCTCTCATGTTTTCAAAAACGAACGCCACTCGCGCTTCCGCCGATGAATTTTTATCCCCTTATCCTATAAGTAAAATGAGAGCGTAGTTATCCCTTCAGACGACTGTTAATGGATTTCCAATTCTTAAGATTAAGTATGATTTTAAGGGTGCCTTTTTATAACCACCCCACGGAAGTCTTTTCGTTCGCAATTAAATTTCAGAAAAAGAACACTTTTTTTAATCTCAAGGGCTATAAATTAGTGATAAAAGTAATGCGCACTAAATTCTAGCAATATTAATTAGGCCTGACATATAAAAAAAATCAATTAAATTCGTACCTATTTTTATTATTTCTTTCCTTTCACTGTAATTGGCGCCTTTCGATCTCTGTAGCCTTTTATTGTTTAGTGCTTTAATATTATTCGTATACTCTCAGCCGTCTGCACTCCCATTCGGAACAATTCCGAAAGACAAAGACAATGTCTTCGCGCGCATATATTTCATCGAGTTCCGGTTTCGGTGATCACGTGCATTGCTCGGTGGATGCAATTTCCGGTTAGATAACGGCGCGGCGACGTTCCTTCCACTGGCGCAGAGCTTTCGGATGCAAAGTAGTATATTACTTAAATTTCAGACTCGCGATTTAATAAAACAAGACTCATTTTAGTCGACTCTTAACGTATTCTATGTGTACTCTTTTCGGCTTGTGGCTGCCGGCACTGTATAAAGGTGGTCGCTATCTTTATTATACGCAGGAAATTTACGTTCATGGCGCATAAATTACCAACTTGTCACCTCCGTTTCCACACCACTTGGCACGCGACTTTATCCCCCCCGTCCCCGTCCCATGGCCACAATCTCTTTAAAATACGTATTTTCTCACTCACACACAATAAAGTGCGTTTATAAAACCGCATCGAAGGTTAATGGGACAGCTTGCACCTTACAACGCTTCCATCGTTTTCATAGAGTCAGATCGTGGAAATAAATTTGCAGTGTTTGCGGTTTTTATAGTCGGCACGGTTGTGTGACTGTGATGTGTGGGTCGGATTTGATTCGCCAGGCTGTCATTAATTGAAATGTAAGTGTTGTTAATTATTTATTCGCGGATCGGAGACAGCCTGTTTTGCTGATCACTTTTCGATCGTTAACGTAAATCAGTGGCGAGATTTAATTGCCAGCTAGTTGAATACCGTTCGAATAATGGCCGCGTTATATTGCAGAAATGTAACATGTCGATAAGATACGATTGATAACTGTTAGTTTATGTGGACAATAATCCCATGTATTGCAATGCTATACTTAACACTTTACAGGTGCTTACGTTGCTTAGCCTCGACGAGATTTCCGTGACCGAAAGTTTTTTTTTTTTGGTTCAATGCAATGAGATTTCTACTTTTCCGGGACGAAATTTTGTCGAGACTTAAATGAGCTACCCTGGATGTATAATACGTGTCATCATGGCGACTATCCCACCGGCAGACGCATACAGACGTGCAATTTGCATATCATAATCTTTTAATTTTTCGAAATTGTTAGATCCGTAATTTATCGTAGTTTATCGATTCATTCGTCGACCGAGGAGATAATAAAAGCTGAACAAGGGCTCGATTCTTTTTTGCTATTTGGGTCGAGCTGGTTGTACCTATTCAATGAGAGCGGATCATGGATTAAATGATTGTGGTGAAGTGGTAGAAAGTCTGGGTGAAAAACAGCCACAAAACGGGCTCAGGCCCATTTGAACACTCTCTATGGCATGTCAATTACTTTATCGAGACAAACAGTCTCGGCTTTAAAAACAATTTAACCACACGTGAATTTCGAATTCGTCAACCACGAAATCGCCAATTTTTCGAAATTCCGCAATCCAAATCCCCCAAATTTCCAAATTTCGAATCCTACAAGTTGCCAACGCAAACAAGTTGCAATACTTTTCACCGCAAATTTATTTGATTTAACCGCCAGTTTGCCCGTGCGTCAAACGTGAGTTGCGGTTATGTTACTTGCGTAAAAGTAGCGCATTTAGGGAAACTGTTGCACAATTTCGTGCCACGAGAGTTGAGAGTTTCCAAACGGTGCGTTTTGAAGGCACGAGTCCTCGACCCTTGCTGTAATAATTGGTATTCAATGTATGGATCCAGCCCCGTGTTTTGTGTGTGTGTGTGTGTGTGTTTGTACGACTTCCCATTTCCTGGTTACCAATTTCTGTTCGGTGAACCGCGTTCAACACAATATGACCATGGCGTTTAGTGGCACACGCTCGATAACCTGAACGGTGCCAGAAAATGGCTTCGTGAATTTATTATAAGACAGAAGCATCGAGTGTTGTGAGCATTTGATCAAATTGCCTTTATTACACTAGAAAACCTCTATCAAAATTATTTGGAAAGGTCTAAAGGCTACTGAGCAAAGTAGACGTACTCTTGCGATTGAATTGAGCACAATTTTCTTCAGATAATTTGGTTTCGCATAGTCTTTGATTTGCGCATTATTTTATTCGTTGATTCTATTCGCATGTGACTTTCTGGATTGGGATCACATTTAATTCTGGATTATCTAATACGGATGCTTATAAAGTGGGGTTCTTCGTAAATAAGTATGTTGTATTCAAAAAAACTGTTAAACTGCTGAGAACTTCTAACAAACAAACTGCCAACGTTTTGCTAACTGTATGAAAGCTTCTTAAACTGCAATATAGTAAGCAAAACGTTTGCAGTTTGTTTGTTAGAAGTTCTCAGCAGTTACACCCATTAAATTTTTTTTTTTTTTTTTTGAAACTTGTGCTGAAATTAGGCAGAAGACAGGAGTCTTAATTTTAATAAAAT
>QKMV01002641.1:0-12874 GCA_003287335.1 Lednia tumana
TCCATACTATTTTCAACCGAAGTAAACTCACAATGAGTGTGGTTGGAAACTGACCAGAGTAAACCAGCCCGGGGCCGTGGGGGTAACTTTCACTTGGCCGTGGTTTACAAACACCACACGGACTTGATCACGAAAATGCATTCCAAATAATTGAATGCCAATCCCAGAAATACTGTTTTCATAAAATTGGGTCCATATTTAACAAAACTGTTGCACTTTTAGCGAATAGTTTCAGAACACACTTTTGTTTATGTTCGCCATCCCCGCTTCGCTACACTTCCATAATCCGTACTTATTACAACAAACAAGCTCATTCTAGTCGATCCTGGCTCACACCACGTATCTAGCTAAACAAAAACAAATTTTTACAAACATTCTAGAAACTACCTAAATGTTAAACCATGTTATTCCACAGTTAATTGTATGCATGGTACAATACTTATGTAGCTTTCAAAATCATTTAGTTCGAAATGTATCTAATTTACTTCTGGTTTCTTTTTTGCAAGCAAACGAAATGATGAGTTCAAAAGTAAGATTTCTCTATTTTTATCTGGTATATGCGTTAGATAGTGTTTTTAATCTCAAATGAATCTTTCAAACGAAACCCTGTTGAGTCATCATGGCATTTATCTCCAATTTTACCTCTTGCACTTCGCTTAAAAATCACTCTCGCTCTTCTATTACACTTCCTCTTCCCACTTTCATTCGGACATTTTCATGGCTTCCAATGCACGTAATGGGAACTAAGTGCGACTATCTTCTTGGACCTTGGTAATACAACATATCTTTTTAATGGGCTATACTTTTTCGACCGATTGATGACATCCAGTTTGAGAGCTAACAAGGATTAAACATTTAGCCAAATACACGGCTAGTTATAATTTTAAGAATATTAAAATCACTTCAAAAATAACTGCTTACTCGAGGACTCGAAACCCGGACCTTTTGCTTACCAGGAAAATGCTCTAACCACTGCTTACCTTGCTTAGCTCTGTAGTGAGAGCATTTGCCCGGAAAGCAAAAGGTCCTGGGTTCGAGTCCTCGAGTAAGATAGTATTTTTCAAGTGATTTAAATATTCTTAAAATTTGAGGACGCATTGTTAAGATACGCCGATTTAAGACAAATAACAGAAATGTGTGGGAAAATATTTGCGAATAGGATGGTGATCATTACACTAAGACAGCTTCGGTTGAAACTAATTAGGCAGGAAGAAGAAACAACCTCCGGCCATGATATCCCTTCATAATAATAAATGTGATTGAGCGGAGCTTTCGTTCCAGTTTTTGAAAACGCGGTGCCATCGGCGTTACCTAGCCATAACTGCAAAATTAAATGGTAATACATTCTTAAGACTCATGTCTTCTGCCTTATTTCAGCACTAGTTTTCAAAAAACCATACAAAAACTGACAATAACAATATACAATAACAAACTGGCAGTTTGCTTCTTACAAGTTCTCAGCAGTTAAACCCATTTTCTAGCAGTTTTTTTGATAACTGTTAATATATTGTGTCTACACGTCGATAGCACGACTTATAATATCGGGAAGCTAATTTATTGGAAATCGGTATTTCGAATGCCAATTTTTTTTTCGTTCCTTGCATGGTTATCAGAACAGTTTCATTGCTTGCCTTTTGTTTCATCCCTTGACTTGAAGCTACTTCAAGTTTTCGATGTTCATTCTGGTGTCTCAATAATTGAATGTTTACTTCTATTCGGCTCGCATGGTAACAAATTTGGGCAACGCTCCAGCTAGCGAGCTTTTATCTCCGGCAATTGACCAAGATTCGTAACCGTCTCATGCGGTTTTCCTTGATGGGACAAAAGTAGATCAGGAAGAAACTCAACTGCAGAAGATATCTGTTTGCGTGGTTGCATGGGCGATTCTTGTCAGACTAGATTGTATATGGGAGTTTTTGAATCTGAATCTTCATTTAATATTGAAGTTCTCTTACGCAATGATAAAAATGCTGTGTTTCTAGCATTTTGTGCACACTATTGACAATTTGTAATGCATCAAACAAATGTGACGCAAAAATTGAAAAAACTGGTAACTGTATTAAGACTGGGTGAGGGGCAACTGGGAAAATCCATCCGATTTTAAGTTTATTTTAATAACTGCAGCTAAACCACAAGAAGCAGGGACACCAAACTTGGTTATATCTAAAAGAATTCAACTGGCTTTTTTAAAAAAAAATCTTTCACATTTTTATAATAAACAATTTTTACAAAAACCTCCTTCAAATTGCAACACACGATAATCTCCCCTCTTGAAAGAAGTTAATGTAAGAAAGTTAAAACCACAAAAATGTCAAATTCATTTTGTCAGAAAGCCAGGTGCATTCCCTTGGAGGCCAAATTTGTTGTCTCTGCTACTTATGGTTTAGCTGCAGTGATTGAAAGAAACAGCAAATCTGATATGTTTTTTAAGCTCCCTCTCATTCCACCTTAAGGATGGTGGCCAGAGGACCCAGTTGTGGCTGCATGTGGGTGTCTGGATCTCGAACACATGAGGCTGTCAAAGCTGGGTGAAATTGAAAGAAATAAGTGCACTTGTCCAATGATGTCAGTAATTGCTAGGGTGAGGGTGATGATGAATCTTACAGGGGAGAGAGGAACCCCGATACCGGCACGTAGCCTACTCCTGTCGAAAAGCACCAAGGCGACCACTGCTGAGCGTTCCTTCCGAAGGGCGGTACAACTCGAACAGCATGGGATTCCTCCAATAAGTCTTGCTGTCGAGAGTTTGGTGGCAAGCAAAAAGTAAAGCTGTTGTTTATGGTATAGCTTCAAACCCTTGCAACTCTCTCTCGGACAGAACTAGGCCGTGGGATATGAATTGGCCACCAACCCAATTCTGAGTTCTACGGCTCCGACCCCACGTAATGTTGCTTAACTTCGGTGGTCTCACGACAACCACTGTTTTATATCCGTCAAACTGTTCGGTGGTAAGAATGTTTAAGATCTAGTCTTTGCTTTCGTTAAGAATGCACGGAATGAGAGGTGATTAGGTTTATCTTTCTTGAAATCAATGTTTATTTGACAGGACTCGGGGTTTTCTACCCGTGTTGACTTGGTCACTGTTTCGAGCACAGAGCTGTGTCGCTAAATACCAAATTGCCTTCCCAACCCATAAATTAGGAGGTAAGCAATATAGCATGTGAGGGTTGCACTTGGTCTACGAGACATTTGAAAGCAAAGCGAGACCAATATATTCTGAAAAATAACATGTTCGGGATATTAACATGGATACTAACAAGTGCGAGGATTAAAACGTTTTAAAATTCCATGCACTCCTAATTAAAGCAAAAATTATGCCATGATTTTTCTCCAGATCTTTCACGTTTGGCTCGAGTCCTCCAAATAGTTTCCCCCCCCCCCCTCCCACTCACGTCCTCGACGCCAGACGGGCACGCCACACCCCAAACCCAAATCCGCAAGCATACACAAATCAACAACAGGTCCCCGAACAGTTGCCCAAACCGGCAAACCCCCTCGGCGTGAACGTACACCACGTGCTTATAAATCATCTGTCTGTCGCGTGGCTTGTCACGTATCTTGACGTCACTTAGCCAAATGAAACGATCACCTCGCGACGGCCGCGTCGCGCCGCGTGACGCCCGCGTGTGCTGGTGCGCCGCGCGACTAAGGTAAATATTAATCACTCGAAACCCTATTATGCCTCCGCGGTGCAGCTTATCTGCTAATCCATTAGCCGCATCGCGAGGGGGGGGGGGTACGGGGACGGCGTCGTCTTATCCTCGCCGCCGACGTCGCTCTCTGCCTGCTTGCGATGCCCGACGGCGTCAACCGTTCGCCGTCCGTGAAATATGAGCCCGACATAAATCCTCATTCGCGCACGCCGGGTGACCCCCCAGCCCCCCCCCAGCCCCTTCTCACCCCCCATGCCCCGTGCCGTGTGATTTATTGCGAACGGGGACTGGCGCAATATTTTATTTATTGCTTCAAGTCGCTCATAGAAATCCACGAGAGCTCATGATGTTGTGGACTTTGGACAGAATCATTTCATAATACGCGGTTCTGTGTCTTTTTGACGAGGGTTTTAAGACCTCGGTCACGCGCTCTTGTAGAGGTTTGAGGCTTGGTCATGCGCGCTAGTTTGACTTGTCGTGAACGCGAGCCAATGCCGCTGTGGATGAAGATCATGTTTGCCTTACAATTTTTATGAGTTTCACACTAGGGTTTGTGTAAACAACTGTAAAAAAAACAAACTAGTGGTCGAGGCAAATATGGCTAAATATAACTGCGTATTTGAACGATGTTTTGCATATTTTTGTAATCAAATGATACAAACAACTTTATTTTACACGTATTCGTTGAACGTGGAGTAGAAACACTGGACATTTTTTTGATCCGAACTGCACTTTTCCTTTATTCAGCTTTAAATATTGACGTTAAGGCCTGGGTAACCTAACAATAACCAGACTCGCAGATAGTAGATGAAATCAATTTATGTATTGCGTTTTTTTCCGAGCTACCGCCGGAAATAGCAAAAGCCAAGTAAAGACTTTCTGTAAGATTACCACAATCCTCTCGATACATTTTCATCTACCAGAATGAACAGAACGAGGACCATTTTCAGAGGGCCCTGATTTTAAGTAAGAAATAGCCTATAAGCTTAAGCATGGGAAGGCTTGGCATGAGCCTGCGGGTGGGGATGGATAGGTCTAAACCCACAATAGGGAATCACAGTTAGAGCTAGATGAAAGAGTTTGCCGCAACATAATCCAAAGGGCCGCTAGTACTTTTTCCAGGAAGGAAACAAATTATTTTGCCCCAAGTTTGAGTGAGAAAATGGCAGTGATATTTTATTATTCTCGGTTCTTGCTCTGCGTACATTAATAACACTTTTTTTTTACTACAACGTTTCGCCTGTGTTGGCACAGGCATCTTCAGGTAGATTCGGTGGTGGTTCACTTGTTCACAAGTCTACCTGAAGATGCCTGTGCCACCACAGGCGAAACGGCGTCAACAGACAAGTTTTTTATAAATTTACGCAGAGCACGAACTGAGAATGATAAAAGATCATCAAACATCGGCTCTGAAAGTCTTCACAATACCAAAATGGTAGTAGTTCCATCTTTTCTCTGATGGGTCTTTTTCGACCAGGGTCGCACGCATTTGTGGTTTTTTAGGCTTGTTTATGAGCGGTGATTAAAGCTCGTAAAATGTGCGATTGAATGATGGTGTAGCCAGTCTTGAAATCGTAAGCAGTGACCGTGGTTCTCAGTTCTGACTCTTAAAAACGATGTTTAATCTTTAAAAAAAAAGTGTTTATAACTGGGTTAAACTGCTGAAAACTTCTAACAAATAAACGTTTCGCTAACCTTGCTGAAAGCTTTTAGCCTTTAACCTTTTAGCAAGGTTGGCGAAACGTTGGCAGTTTATTTGATGGAAGTTTTCAGCAGTTTAACCCAATTATTAACAGATTTATTAAAACTATAGTGCTGAAATTAGTCAGGAGACATGAGTTTTAAAAAATGAATGTTTAATCTTGTCAAACGCCAGTGTAAAGTCTGAGCAGTTCGATTCTCGTGTGGTGGATGTGAAGTTATTTGTTATCGTGCATTTTGTAGCTGAGCTCAAAGTAGTTAATTACAAATCGTGTCAATAATTAACTTGATCTCATCGATATACCATGCACTTCAGTGAGTTAATTACGTATGTTTAATTTTGTTTTCTCTCTTTTTAGGTAACGGATCGAACGAGAAATTAGTTCAGAACTAATTGCCTTCCTCTCTCGTGTCTCGTTTGGAGCGATGTGTATTCTCCCAGTCTCACCATCGGCGTATCACATTCGGTAACGTGAGGTCAATCTTTCCTTCTCAATCTGTTGTGCTGCAGTGCAGTTCATCCCATCGCCGTTTGCGAGAATCGTATCAGCTATCGATTTAGAATAGGGCCTTTTTAATTTCCATATCAAATGGGCCTAAACTTAAATGTCAAGAATTTACCAAGCGATTAGCTTATATCTCACAAATGGGTTTTAAGGTGCCCAGGCCTGTAATGGGTTCGAGTATGAATTTCACCCAGCTGATAATTTACACCAAAATTAGGTTTCTGTTTAGATAGCAGTGGGCTAGGAAGCAATTTACTATAATACTGTTTTACAGTTTACCGCGGGTTTTCTCTGTACGTTAGAATTTTCTTCTCGACGTTTCGACGAAGCTCGCTTCGTCATCTTCAGGAGTTACGTAAATGGACGACTAGAAAACAAGGAATTCCAGAGTCAATCAACGTTGTGAGATCAATGCTTTTCTTATGGCATTAAAAACCCCCCAATTGTGATTGCCTCTGGAATGCTAGTGGTCCATTGTCAAACAAAAAATTGTTTTCGTTATGAAGAGGACTCTTCTGTTCTTACACTAAACCGAGGAAAATTGTGAAACATTAAATACTCTTGGCTCTGGAAACCACCGTTTAACCAATTAATACTCTAGCACACTATTGGCCTGGAAATCCTCATAGCCATGTGTGAGCTTGAAGCTACCCTCTCGATAACTTTCTTAGTTTTTAATATATTGTTTACGGAACATATTCAAATGCCCTGTTCTAAACCGACCGCCAATTCGATACTCGCTCCGCGCATTTGGTATTCCGCGCTATCACTTTCTCGCTCACTCTCGTGTGCACCGTTCCGACCGGAAAAACTGGTGGGCTGATGTGCTAGCACGAAAGTCCCGACCGGACTCCCAAGGTCCCCAGGGCCGTGGACTCAAATTTAGGGGACGAGGAATACCACACGTTCGGACACAGAGACTGTCCAGTCCGGTGGTCGTGAAGCTTTGTAGTTTTACAGCTCAAAAAGTGCACTAATTGTCACTCGTTTCAGCAAGCTGGAAAAGTAAATACTGGATACATTATTTCTGTGAACCCCGTTCACACGAGGACTTTCAATCAAAGTTAACGACTGAATCATTTGATCAAATTACGGAATGTTGTTCAGCTGTATTGTCGGCTGTTGGGTTTTGTGATACCCCAGTGATTAAATAGCCAGTGGCAATTTTATATAGGGAATCGCATATGTTTATGTTTTCTAACTCAACTTTGGTTCAAAATCATTTTTCCTCTTAATAGACCTTGGAATTGGATCTCGTTGAACCAAACTGTACCTCTAATATATACAATGGTTCCCTAGCTAACTTAAAATCTGGGCTATCTGATATTTTGTTCACACTTCTAAATGTAAATTTATCAAGATACTATAATGACAGCCTGGATTGTGGTAACCTTATAAAAAAAAGCCTTGAACCAGGTTCTCAGAACGTAATTAGTTTGCTAAATGATGATTAGCAAAATCGCGATAGTGTGAGGACGTAGGATATTTCAGCCCGCTCCCCCAGGTCACGTGTTATTTGATCATCTCCACGGTAGAAACGCATTGCTTCCCGTACCAAAACAGTGAAATGTGTTTGTAACGCGCTATCGCGAGCCCATGAACAACAGTTCCACAACGGATCCCCGTCCCGGCCGTTCCACCGCTGGGTCGAACACTGGCTTTGCCATTAAAATCGATTTATCCCCTCGGTTCCGTTTGAAAAGCAGGTTCCAATATTTCTTCCAAGTAGCTGTCATTTCTTTCCCTCGGCGCAATATTTGATATTTATGGTCAGTATGTTTTATTTTCTTACGATAGCCATATATGCGATCGAGGTATGGTGGGTGTCACACGCCAAATGGGCAATGTCGTTGGCCATATATTTATTTTGCGTAGAAAAAGCGGGGCGACTCGTCGATATTTTATAAGCGTATTGTTCACACGGTGTTTGTCGGATTTGCGCCGCGTCTCTTCGAGCCCTGCGCGGTGAATCACGCGCTAGCCGGATTCAGTGGCGTAACTTTGGCCCCCTTCACCCCTCCACCCCCCTCGATAAAATCGTAATGTGTGTTGTACCCTTTCCCAAACACACATCATCTTTGTTAAAGTCTTTGCTTAGAAGTACACGGAATTTTGAAACGTTTCAATCCTTTCCGTTTCAATCCAACACACATACTTTATACAAAAGAATACAAATACATTTGCCCTGAGGAAGCTTACAATATAGTTCGCGAAGCGTTGGGAGTGTGTTTGATAGAAGTTCTTGGCACCCAGTTGATACTCAGTTGTTATAGTCTTTGCTTTAGTTAGATTGCACGGAATTTTGAAACTTTTGAACCCTCGCACTTGTAAGTCCATGTTAACATCCCGAACGTGTTATCTATCAGAATAAATGGGTCTGGCTATGTTGTCAAATATCTCGTAGACCAAGAGCAACTTTCACATGCCATATTGCTATACCTATAATTGATGAGTTGGGGAGGCAATTTGGTATTTGGCAACACATCTCTGTGCCCGAGTCAGCGACCAAGTCATCACTGGTAGAAAACCCGAGTCCTGTCAAATAAACATTGATTTCAATAAAGATAAACCTAATCACCTCTAATTCCATGCACTTCTAACTAAAGCAAAGACTATAATAGTACAGTCCAATTTATCTGATAAGAAAGCCACTGAAACTTCCCCAATTTTTCGTGTAAGCTACACTGTTTACTTAAAAAAATGTTTGAAAACTTGATATAAATGGTAAGAAGTCTGCTGAAGATGCCTCTGATGAAGCAGATATAACATTTCGTGGAGTGTTAGGAATCTCTAGTGGATTTCCTAGCATTTTTGCCCCGTTTTAAATCAGTTTTTTTTTAAGCTAGTGCTGAGATTAGGAACGAGACATGTGTCTTCAGAGATTATGTGCCGTTAACTTCTTCATGCGTAAAACGCTTCTGACAAAAAGAAACACTGCTTCAAAATAACCGCTAAAAATTATTCGAGCAAAACATACTTCAAATGAACTGAATGCAACAACAAATAGCTTGTAACCGTCTCTTAAATCTGACCAGCAAAATCTTTTTTTGAAAGGTTGTACTATGATTAGAAGATAGACGTGAGTCTAAAAATTTTAATACCCAGTCTGATGATTTTCCGAAATTGTAATGTGCTGGTAAAGTGGTCAAATGAATTACATTTTTTTTATTGGTCCATGCAGCTTTTATCTTTAATTTCATGCCCTGATTACCCAAGTTCACACAATCTACCTTTCGACAGGCCGCTCTAATTTCGAAGTGGCTTAATCAAATCTAAATATTACTTACAATTGAACAAGAACTTTGCTTAAGGTACGCCGATGGGTACGAAGGAGTCTGTGTTTGACAGCTTGACCACCAATATGGCAGCATATTGTGCATTTGTCTGGACTCTAGACGACAGCTGTCCTCATACAAACTTGCTGGAGCAGTGAAATACACGTTGTCCTACCGAGGAACTGAGAATTACTTTCGAGTCTGGGATTCCAAAAGCCATGTGTACACTTGTGTTTGACTGCAGTCGGAATCTGCAGATGACAGCAGTAAAAATGATCGAGCCTGTGGAAATTTGTTTAGCGACAACTGTTTCTTCATGCGCCTGTTTGTACACGACGAGAGCTATAAATCAAAAATATCTAGCTGAACAAGGGCTTAAATCCAGATAGTCTCAAGTTTCAACCTGTTGGGGAGGCAATATAAACGTTAAGTTACCATCTGCCAGATGTCTCTTTTTGACTTTGTTTTTGTTTTATAGTTACATTGATGGTTACATTGATAGTTTGTTGGTGTTTAAACATTTTTGGTTGACAACTTGCGGTACGCAAAGCATGAATCTAAACCCCGTTTATTGAGTCAGCTGGCTTGGAAAACTTACTGCATTATTATTTGATCTAGGATCCCAAACTAGGTGCGTTGTTTGAAGTTTTATTGTGGTTCATGACGTCAGAGGGGCTGAAAATCACTAGTCGTTAATAGACCACATTCAAAATGTCATTCCAGAGACGATTAAAATCGTGTGTGCAATGCTTTTCTTATGGGGTTGCATTTCGTAAAGTCCTTATTGACTCTAGATTAAGCCTTTTTGAATGTTGTCTATTGACTTGGTCTTATTGATGATTTCACTTCTGTCTAAGGCTCAAGTTTTTTTATTTGACTAGGCTGATAAAAAACCGGTACAGATTTTTATTGAGATTAGTTTACACCAAGTTTATTGTGTGGGCGTCTCGGGTTCTATAATGATGAACAAAATTGTTTTATTTCGTGAACTTTGGGAAAGTTGTAAACATTTTACCCTCGGCAGACTTAATTTGTTGGTTTTTGGTCGAGGAACTATTTTCGCTTCGCGTACTTTTATTGTGAAGTTTCTACCTAAAGATACTTTAAGCTGTTTTGGCTAGCTTGGACCGTTAAATTATCTTTTTTGGTATACGTTGGGTATCTTGAACCAATCAGCTAGATCGGCTCGAAATACGAAAAGAAGATAATGGTTTTCAGTGTATGGAGTGCATCTTTTTTGTTAGAGTGCATCTTGTTCCAAAAACTGCAATATCTATTATAGACAATTTCAATCAAAAACTATTTCTTAAAAACGACGCTTGGTATACTGAAATCTAGTAACATAAAACTAGCATCGGAAACAAATAAACGATGATTTTTATCATTTTTGGATCAACACAGAGTTTCATCATAAAATGTTCCCCCGTGCATCCAGCTCATGCATTTTCCGAGTAGCTAGCGTAATATAGATGGGCTGGTTCTCTTAAAAAAGCTCGATAGTCTGCAGAGCATCGTAAAATATGATATCACCATTGAGCTCATCGCATGGAATTCAATCACGCGGACAGAAACCTTGGCGAAATGTTTTCATACTCCATGTACCTTTTCATCAGTTTCTTAACGACGACACTATATCTAGCTCCGACGCCATAATATCCTGCGGTGAAATCTCGTACAGCTTTTACATGGCCACCAGTCACTTCTCAAGCCAGACTGTGAAAAACCACACAATTTCCTACACTAGCTGACCACAGCCCGTTGGCAAAATGTTCTGAAGATATTCCATCGATGCCCTGGTTGATGCTGGCTATCATGACAAAATAGGATTCATCATGTAAAGCATTAGTGCGACAACATCGTTGAGGTGATCGGATATTTAAAGAAAGTATATTTAGAGCCATTTATAAAACTTTTCTTAACCTCGAGTGAAGAGGTAAATATCAGAAACAAAATTAACTCCATGCATGTGATTGGCTGTTGCCATGGCGATACCAATTTAATCCTAGGAATAGCGATTAACTTGAAGTTAAGAAAAGTTGTAAAACTGGCCCTTAATGGCACAGGGGAAGGATGTCACTACGAACCCAAAGTTTGGCGGCTTCACAAAAAATACATACACAGAGGGGGCCACTAAAGAAGTGGCACAATAAAACATATGGATAAAGATGAATGATAGTTTGCAATTTTTAATAGAGCAGAAGGAGTTTGGAATGTCGGATAAGAAAGTGGTACATGGTGAAGAAGATGATTTAAAAGAATTAAGAACAATTATTTAATTGTGTCGATAAAGAATCCGCTGTATTTGGAGAATAGTAGAATCATTTCAATAATACCTGCCTACTCGAGGACGTGAACCCCGGACCTTTTGCTTACAAGACAACTGACAAGAGGAGTTACCATGTAAGCAAAAGGTCCGAAGTTTGAGTCCTCGAGTAGGAAGGTATTTTTGAAGTGGTTTTAATATTCTCCAAATTAATGCACGCCGTGTATTTGGCTTTAAATGTATAATATTTGTTATCCGCTGTATTATTCACAGAAAATGTGTTTTAAAACTAATTAACAAAAAATCTGTACAAACATGGGTATGGGGGGTCACAACAAAAAACTCAACAGATTCACAGCTTCTCATCTCAACACGCTTGGATAGCGTTCCCCATAGTATGTCTTACATACCGTATTATCACGTCGATATATAGGTGCCAGTCTTCGAAGAGTTTGAATTGGAAAAAGACAGCGCCGACTCTTGCAAGTCAGCAGGCTAAGTGCTGAACAAACTCGCAGATCAAATCCGGGAGAGGTCTTAAAAAACGTACGACACACTCAAGTTTTCAAATCCATTTCCCTAATGCCAAAAGTCAACGATTTTTCAATATCACTCAAGTCGCGCGAAACTCGTACTGTGTGTGCCAATGCACACATTTTCCAATAATAATATGATTACATTTTTTATGTGGAGTTAATATTTGCTCATCGGGCCCTCGAGAAGGCGTTGTTTAGTTCATTGACAGAGCTGCAGGCGAGGATAAACAGCGCTAGTGTGATGAGAATTGTGAGTGACTCCACCTGTCGCCTTGCCTGGCAACCAATCAAGAAGCTCGATCGAGAGAGATCTTAATGAGATTCCCTCGCTGTGAGATGGGAAACAAGCATCTCGCGTCATTTTTGCTCTGCCGTTGGGTGATTGGAAAAGACGAGAGGCTAGAATCCATCAATATATTTTGTACCTTATGAAAGGATTATAGGGTTGACGCTGATGCGGCTCATTCAGTTTGTCTCTCTTGCTTTTGGGCTGGGGTTGGATTTTTTTTGCAATCACCTCGTGTTCGGATAAGTAACTTAGGGGATGAGCTACGAGGAAATTTCCTGAACTCTTGATCTCTGTATATAAGTATTTTAGCCGATCGATGATGGCAGGATCTGAAACAAAATACTAAAGAGTTAAAAATATTGTATAAATTGTCATTAAAGGGGCTTTGTCTCCCAAATAAAAAATACCTTTTAAAATGTCGTTAGTGAAAAATTTATATGCAAAAAAAAAAGTTTGCTTCCATAAAAGCCGGAGAGAATAGGGTCAAACATGACAATTTTCTGCTGGGGGCTCAAGTCTAAATTCCCTTAAAGGCCCTACGAGGGGAAGCCATTTTAATTTATGTGCTAGGGATATGGACAATGTAAGAAAAATGGCTCTAGCCAAACCGTAGCCTCTCGGCGGCCTTCCGCGTGACAGCCGATAGGAAAT
>QKMV01002643.1:0-12869 GCA_003287335.1 Lednia tumana
AACGTGTCATCTATGAATTATAGCGATTTTAAACAGTCAATGCGCGAGTCGAAAAAAGGGTTAGAAAGTCCTTAAGATGAATATCTTTCTGCTGTTGAAGTTAAGGTTTGTTTTTGTTTCTATATTATACGGGTCTATTGTCATCCCATATTCATGCATCTGATGCTCTGTGTACTGTGTAGAGTGCAGTCCGAGACACCAGATGAATTCATGTAGCATGTTTCCATAATCAAATAATTTTTACTTTGAAACACAGTCTGCTATGCCAAATCTATTTCACACCCCTTCCTACTGCCAACCCCCACCAAGCAACACCCTTTCTATAGGGTCCAGTCCATCTAAGCCGAAAAAATGCCTAGGATCAATCACCGCTGTAGGTACCTAGTTGGTACACAAAAAACCCAATATACCAGTATTTACAAACAAACCAGCTCACCTAAAGTCATCATCATCGTCGTCTTCTTCATCTAAGTTCCAGATGGGTTTGCGGAATTCATCCTTTTTGGGTACAGGGTCGAGGGGCCTTAAAAAACGAAAATATCTGTAACATCCCTATTTTAGGTCTGGCTCCAAAACATCAAGCCTTTGCTAACAATGCATCCCACACTAGAAGTGGTTGTTGATCAGCAAACTGTGATTCAATAGAATGTGTCATTTGAATCTAAATGGGGTCCTATACCCAAACAAGATGATTGAGTTCTATAAACTCTGTCATGTCCTTGATCTAAAACAAAGTTAATCTGCATGCGAAAAGTGAACAGGGTACAAGGCAGGGGCCGTTGGACTCAAGCCATTTAGAATCATCCACTCTGTGCACACACTCTGTGTTGATCCTAATGATGTGGTAGGTATGCAGGATACTCTCCAATCTCAACTCACCTGGAACTTCCCTCGAACCTAGAATCATCAACTCCAAAAATATTTCGGAGAATGTCAGAGAGATTCATCTTTGGCCACACAAAGCCTCTCGGCCCAAAATTTTGAATTATTATAGATGTTAGTAGTCAACACTCCGCATCCGTCGAAATCTGTCAAAATGCGGCGTAGTAACACGGTTGTCAAGTTTTGTCACGTGCTCACCAAACAGCTGTGCTATATATCGACCTTTCGCCATCAGTAAGAACATGGCGTCGAAAAATTTGATGTTGTTGAGAAAACAAGTACATTTATCAAAATACGTTCAAACAATTGGACCTATTTCTTCTAGATTATTTTCAAAAGACGTTAATGATTCGTGGGTACCAAAAGAAAAGGAAACTCATACTGGTCAAGTAAGTGAAGTGCCCAAAGAACATTTATATAGACGCAATGGGTTTGCCCTAGCATTCCACAATAGTCCCACCGAGAATAACCTATAGGTATATCAGATTCAGTTCACTCGTGCTAAAAAATTTCCAGGCATGTACACGAGCACGGTAATAGCGATAGCGCCCGTGTAGTTTTTGGATTACTTTCTAGTTAATGTGCTTACATAATTGCTGCATTGGTTTGTCAATTATATTAACAATTTGCTATTTTCATAAAGATACTAAGAATTAAAACTTAAAATATGAAAATGTTGCTTAAAATTCAATACGCCAGTTATTTTTACTGGTGTGTACGGCTTTGCTCTGATTTCGTAGGACCACACATCAGTCAAATCAGAGCAAAACCGTACACACCAGTAACATCTACCCACGGCTCTGAACCACTCCGCCTAACGCCAGTTATTGATCCATGTATGAAGAAAAATTTAATAATGTCTGTTGGATTGTCTTTGTACACTCTGCATAAGGCATTCACCAGTCACAGAATGTTACATCTTCTCGAAATTTGTTAAAGTAGAAAAGGCATTCACACTATCACAGAATTTTACATCTTCTCGAAATTTGTTAAAGTAGGGATACCTATGCATACACCAGTCGGTTTCGAGTAATGCAATACCCGGTGTTTGTTTATATTGTTACGGTTAGCAGTTGGTCGATTCTGCACTTGTCTTAGTGAAACTGTGCGTTTCAACTAATCATAGTACTTGTTACTTTGACGCGCCAGAAAATAACTGTTGACGAAGTATCGGCTGGCTCTCGTTGAGTTGTAGTAAAATTGGTGATGTCACTAGTGTGGTCAGTGAAAATGATGATGATGCTTGACATTAGCGATGACAATGTCCATGAGTAAATCAATGCTTTCCAGTGGGAGAACCTCAAAGAGTTCATTCGTCTTGTTGGGGAAAACAAACGTCGTAGGCAACAGTTTCAAAATAACCACAAACTTTTCGTGACAAACTTGTCAAAAAAATTGCGCTTGGTTTAAATTATCTTTTTTATGAGCGCGTTCATTTATTTAGACTTTCATTACAGGGAGCTATTGCCGAACTCATTCGTTTTATTTTCAACTAACTGAACTTTTGTGAAGTTTGTTTTCAAAAAGAAGTTCACTAACTACGTCCATGGTCAACACTTTTCTGAGAAGAGAAAAAATATTTCCAATAAAAGAAGTGATTTGTTTACTATGTTTGCCCTCAACTGAGCCCGATTCAAGAACCCTGATTACGTATTTAGTAACTTGAACTTCATAGTAACTAAGTTACATCAAAAAATGAGTAGGTAACTTAAATTGTAAAAAGTGGAGATTTAAAATAGTAGGTACTTCACTTTTACAGGTTAGTTTAAAGAGGTAACTTTCCTGTCACTATAAATTGCATGCATGTTTTTTATAGAAATGGGAGGAAGATGATTACCGGTTGGTGCGCTTCATCGACAAGCCCAAGCAGATTAACAACCGTTTCGCAATCGATTTGATTGAGGACACTCCTCCACAGTGCACCGAGAGTCGAGTGGTTTCCTGTGACGGAGGCGGTGGACCGACAGGCCACCCCAAAGTGTACATCAATTTGGTATGGCATTAGTTATAGAGTTGGTGTTATATGCTAATTAAAAACGTTTTTTCTGGAGTGTCCTTACATTTGAAATAACTGCTTACAGGACAAGCCAGGCAACCATTCCTGTGGTTACTGTGGTCTTCGCTTCTTCAAAGATGACCACCATTGAAGAACTGACCATGGACTCTTGTAGAAATACTCGTGTATGATACATATTTGTAGACTCTAAGCAAGTAATAAATTTTGATTTTAAGTGAAATGTCTTTATTTTTATGACACATATTCATATAAGGTACCTACAGAGGTGACAAAAAATAATTGTACGAGGCAACCTACAAGTTTCGCAAAGAAAAGGTGATTTTTTTGCTACAATGAGATATTATATCTTGAGACAAAGATAAGAGTGTTGTCTCTTCTGTTCCTATAAATATTTCTCTTCAAGTTCTAATTACACATCAATTATCACATTAGAACAATTATTTAGATTTTACTTCCGTCTTCAGATTTCTTTGCCATGATAATCTTTGAAATTATAATTTTATAACATAATTTTGCTCATCATGGTGAAAATATTGTACACCTGGGATGTATTATTTATTCTTCGGCTTGTTCATCATTGGGTTCCTTCCACCAGCCCCGCCGCCACCTCCCATACCACCACGACCAAGGGGGGCAGGTCGTCCTCCCCTTCCACCTCCAAATGTTCCTAATTAGAAGGAAAAAATACAGAGATATTTTGAAGAGTTACATATTTTTATAGCTCCAAAACCAGAAATGGAAAATACCTACCACGACCACCTCCCCGTCCTCTTTGATTCTGACCCCCACGGCCTTTCATCTCTCCGCGGCCTCTGCCTTTCACGATTGCATCTTCTTTCACCATATCGATGACTTCATCGGGTATTCGCAGGTATTTGATAGTGCTCCCTCGGATGTAGCATTCTGGCATTCTCCAGAATTTATCACCATCCTGGATTGAAGAAGGCAATGTGAATAATAATCGTTTCGATCCTTTTCCAACAAAACCAGCTTTTTGGTATAACTTACTCGTGACGTGCAAATAACCTCTCGTAGATTTATGTTCATCCAGTTGTCGCAACTGACCAAATGTCCGTTGTAGGTTTCACCGTTTTTCAACTCCACCAACTAACAGATAAAAAAGCATGTGAATTATTAGCCATAATTGGATAATTATGTTCCAATACTTGAGTCACTTTCAAAAAGCTCTGGAAAGTTGGGTTATCATTCTCACCATCGGATGGTTTTGAGCAGTTCTCAGCAGCGATAACGGCAACTGGAAATAAATGCATGTTTTTAGTGTGTGCATGTAGCCTGTAACATCATACATTAATGACGTTTTTACAAACCATAATACAGTCGATTATATTTCTTTCCGTGTGCGCAAAATATACGGCCACTGACAGGAGCAACGAGAATGAGACAGTAAGCTCATAAGTAAGGTTATCCAGAGAAAGAACAGAGATTTTAGTTGGCGGCACAAGTAACAGCCTTGACGCTTCGGTGAAGTAGGGTCTATCTGTCAGCGCAAGAGTCATTCGCTATCTGTCATGGCAGCGAGTGGGAGTGTGATGTATCTTCCAAATGAGATATTGGAATTCATTCTTGAAAGCGATTTGCTATCGTTTAAAGATGTTTGCAATTTTGGAAACACTTGTGGAAAATTAAGAAGTGTTGTCAACAACAGTAACACTCTGTGGAAAAGAAAGTTTCACCAACGGTAAGCTATTTATCCTTTGACCCTGTCACTGACCTGAAGATAGGCCTAGAACCACTACATATTGAACTTAAAATTTTTGGTATACAAAGAACTCAGCCTAAAATAAGCTTAATGTCATTGTCACTAGTCATCCTCATGATGTACATGTATTTATATTTAGTTCCTCTGAATGCCATATAAATCATTGGTAAACGATTGTCAATCATGCTCTTAACTTGCAAGTCAACAAAGATATGTTAATCCTTGAGCTTCTTGTTTGCCAAAGACAGTTCTATAATCTTGATTTAATTGTTGTTGACTCTTTCCTCATGGTTGCAAGCTTTCAAGAAATTCATTGTCAAAGAGACTACACAAAAAAAATGTTTCTCTTTATGTACCTACATGAACAAAGGTTCAGTCCTACTAACCCTACATTGTTTCTCTCTTTTACAACTTTTGCAAAATGAGTTTGACATTTTCATGGTGAAGATGGCCAGGAATGCAAAATGTGTTCAACCGTCACAAGACTTACAATTGGAAAGAACAATGCAAGAACTATTTGAAGCTGAGCTCAATAGTTTGCCACCATGTGGGCGAGCTGTCACGAAAATTCTACAGAAAAGAAGAAATCTCCAATTGTGAGTTATCCGAGTTTGGGAAGATGATGAGCGAACATGAATTTGGTTACCCTTTCATGATCAACGAATTAATGAGCATAATCTCCAATGGTGACACGTAAGCAGCCTTCCTTTTATAGATTATTATCAGCCCATATTATGATGTTAAATGCATTCTACTGCTAACTGATACCGAATTCCCTTTTAGCACAACAAATTTAACAGAGAAGTTTTATGTCGAGAAAGTCATCCGATATGTTAGACACTTGCATCTCATGTATGAATGGCAAAAATTCTTGGCAATTTCTCCCGAGGATCAGATCCTGGAAAAAGGAGCTGTCTTGGTGGCACAGTGGTGCCAACCAATGATTGAAGTCACATACAACAGCATTGCTTCCCATCTTGATGCCATCGCCAAAGAAGTGAAAGTAGCATTACATCAAGATCACCCGAACCATCCTTTATTTAACGCAACGCCAGAAAATTTGCAGCGCTGGAGGGATAAAAACATTGATAATAACCAATGGAATCCGACCGAATCCCAACTGATCATTCAAGCATTGCGCAAAGTACTCTTCACTGACATGGGATTCTACGGCAACAACGAGATGTATTATGCTGCTGAGAATTCTTTCATTAACATGGTATTAGAGCAGCGACGAGGCATACCTATCACTCTGAGCATAGTGTTTGAGAGTGTCGCTAGGCGTCTGGGTGTTCGTTGTGAGCCAGTCAGTTTCCCAGCGCACTTCCTACTGCGCTGGAAAGAACGATACGAGTAAGCATTGATTTGTTCAATCCATATTCAAAAACACAAATTGAGAGCATCACCATTCAAACCAACTGGCGGAATAAAGTCTGTCGCTTGACAATCAAAATGTGTGTGCATACATTTGGAAGCATAAATTAGAATCCAAAAAGGTGGTACCATGGCTTGATATTTATCTCCAGAGTTGATGGAAATCAAAAATCAAATTTATTTTTTCTCTACCGTCTGGCGTTATTTTAGTTGGTTCATGATTGGTGATTACATATTAGGTTGATATTAGGTTTTATTATTTTTTATTATTGAACGGGTGACATACTCGAGTATATCTACGACTTACATTGCAACTAGGTGGATTACAAAACTCTTCCTTTCACCTTTCCCAACGTAAAAATGTAATTACATCCATTAGAGCATGTAAAAGAAAGTAATCTTGTGTTGTTACTACAGCTTACCAGTGCAGACCTCTGAGCCATGTCCCCACTACTACATCGATGTGTTTAACGGAGGACAGTTCTTGACCAAGCGAAGTTGTCCTCGATATTCAGACGAGGGGCAGTGTCCAATGAAAGGCATCAGCGTTCTGCCAGCATCAACATTGCAGGTAAAGCATCTGAACAATGTATATGGATGTAGAGTACCAAGAGGCTGGAGTATTAATGGTTTTGAAAAAGAAGGGATAGCAACTAATCACAGAAGAAACCAGAAACCGCAATAGAAAAACTGTTGTTTGACGTTTTGGCGTAAACCTTCTTCAAGAGTAAAATATTAAGACGATCGGTCCAGTGCCATTGTATTAATAAAATTAGAACAAATCATGTGTGAAAGAAAGAAATATTTCATAGAAACAATGTTTTAAGAAAACTCGAACTGTTCTTGTCTTCAGTTGACAACATAAAAATTATGATAGTCGTCATTTTTCGTGGCAAACGTTCTTAGACAATTCACCCAAGTATCAGATCCTGGAAAACAGAGCTGTCTTGGGTGAGCTATCTTGGCAAAGTAATGGCACAGTGGTGCCATCTTGGTGCCAAAATAATGATAATCATTGAAGAATATAAAAATCACTTCACAAATACCTGCTTACTCGAGGACTCGAACCCCGGACCTTTTGCTTCCATGGCAACTGCTTTACCACTGAGCTAAGCAAGGTACTTAGCTACTAAGCACTCTACTCTCTACTCTCTACACTCTACTCTACTCTACTCTAGTGGTAGAGCAGTTGCCATGAAAGCAAAAGGTCCAGGGTCCGAGTCCTCGAGTAAGCAGTTATTTTTGAAGTGATTTTAATATTCTTCAAATTAATACTAGCTGTGTATTTGGCTTTAAATTTGTTATTCTTGTCAATAATCATTATTTTTTTGTTGTCACCTAAAGACGAGAACAGTTTCTGCTATCTCAAAACGTGTGTTAGTATTAAATAAGGTTTTCTTTTAACGAGTGATTTCCACTAATTTGATTAATATGTCATCCTTGTGCAATTTTAAAACGTAGTCTCTACTCTTGAAGAAGATTTACGCCAAAAAGTCAACCAACAATCCAACTATTGAGCTGGTTTCTTCTGTGATAAGCTGCACATCCTCTCCAAAACCATCCGAACGATGTGCAATTGAAGCAGACTGTTTTGTTAACATTTTTTAGCATGTGTTATAATGTAACTAATATATGTAATACAACGAACCGTTGATCCTTGGGACAGTTCAACCTAGTACTTTGCGTGCCTGGCAACCGAAATGTCACTTTAGTATTGGGTTGATTTAGCCAGAGGATAATTTTCATCAATGTGAGGGCTAACACTTGGGAATAAAATGCTTTGATTCATTTCCGGCCGTTCCCAGGTGATCGAACGTATGGCCAACAACCTGGAGGTGGCCGGGAGGCAGCGCACGCACATGAACGGTCGTGGAGCGCGTCTCAGGTCGGCATTGGAGCTGCTCAATCTGGTCAACCCGACAGACTTGAACTGCATCCTGCACCTAGCGCGCTTCTACATGCTGTACAACATGGATCTCACCGACCTCATGGCCATGCTAGCCAACATGCAGAACGTAAGTTACCAAATTGACAGGCGGATGCTGTGGCGTGGCTAGGCGACTGCGGGCCCGCGGACAACCGTTGCTCGGGGGGGGGGGGGGGGGGGGTAATTGTCTTTTAATGTTCATGCTCAAATTCCACAATTTGAGGAACCAACTAGGAAACTTACTGCGGCAGACAATGGAAAATATTTAACCGAAAATATGGTAAATATTGATACCCTATAGTGCAAACTTTAGGGCTTAGAGCACCTTCAGCACAGAAGTTTAATGGGTAAATAAAGTGAATCTATAGGTAATTGAGTGGGTTGCCAGCCAGCAAATCATCCCGTAATAGAATCTGAATGAACTTGAAGGTTAGAGGTTTCTAACAACGATTTTTGAAGGGAGGCTCTTCAAAAATTAAGTTTGTCTCTGGCTCCAGGGATCTGAGAACCCCCTAGAGCAACCTGGATATACCGTGAAGGTTTATTTTATAACAATCTCTAGAGACCCACTAATATAAAGTACCCACTAAGTAATTGTGTACCTCCTACAGCCTGTTTTACAATCTCATAACAATAATGATTCAATGATGCAGCTAGCTGCACAGAACATCATAATAGGCAAGCTTTGTTGTGAACGACGTAATGTAAACATAAGCTGTAAATGGCGTGCGCCATAGCCAAAGTATTTGACAATACAGCAGTTGGAGTTAAGGTTCAAATATATGGCTGAAATAGTTGTAATCCACAGAACCAAGTGTTAAGCTTCTCTGGAAGTCATCGCAGCAGAGTTGGTCAAATCGTTTGCAACTTTCAATTTGACAGACATCATCCCTTGTCGATAATTTGCAAGCACCGTACGTAATCTCCAGTCTGACACTAGGGGGGCACGTGGTGTGGTGATGTTGACCCAACTTCCTCAACCGTGTGATGCACAGTGTAATTTTCCATCAAAGGTTTTCATCCGATGATTGTGTCAAATGATTTGATAAAAATTTAACCCTGTAAATCAGGCTTAATATGTGCATAATGTTTCCAGGAACTACCTCAGCGAGCTCGTGAGCAGGCCAACAACATAATGCAGATGCTTCAAGTCTACGAGACACACCACAACACAAGCATAAACCGTCCAGAGGTAAGCGCACCCTGGCTCCTTAGTTTGCCGTAGGTCTTCGGAGCTGTTGACTTCACGTTTTTGTTCTGTTTTGCTTTGCTTCCTGGTGTCGGTAGATATAATTTAATGCCTTATTTATGTTTAGAGATGTCAATCGGAGTTGCTAAGCTTGTCAAATATTTTCCGTGTTAATTGATAAGGAAGCAAAATCGATAATTAATTGGAGTTTTGAAATTTGATTCATCAATGTTCAGAAAAACTTTGATTAATAGTTACACCTCTTTCTGATAAGATCCAAAATAACTGATTCCCAAACTGGGCTTTAAGAATGCCACCGAGCACTGTAACTGTGAGGGTAGTGTTTCTACCTTGCATTCGGATGGTTCTGGGTTTGATTCTGGATACCGGCTATCCAGGTTATGGTTTTCCATGGTTTCCCACAACCATTCCGAGCAAATGCTGGGATAGTTTAAAAAAACTGATTAAAAACAGCTGACTAGTAAGAAAAGCACCCATTAGCTCCCATGGAGTTTAAGTTCAAGTGGAGTACACTCATAGAGTTTAAGTGATTTTCTTAACATTCAACCCAGTTTATAAACAGATTTTTTGAAAAATAGTGCTAAGATAAGGAGCTAGATCATAGTCTACAGAATTTTATGTGGGGGTAGTTCGTTTATCAAAAGGGCACGGCCTTCTCCTTACCCGCTCCCTTTCCCAACTTCTCCGGGCAAGCAGTTAAGTCAGCCAGCTCGTGCACGGTCTTTCTGCTAGAAAAATTAATCACTAGCACATTCCCAACGTTTCGTAAACGAAGCTGTCTACTTCTTCAGGCAGAATATTTTAACATTGACTGCTGAGTTTCTACAGGCTCAAGTAGCCTGTAGTGGTGGGTATATTTAATCAAAATATAGCTAATTTCATTGCTAAGCTGAACTAGTGACACTCGAAAGCTGTCTTTCAGCACCAAAAATTTTCAGATGATAGTCAAATCCTTAGCTACCACAATGCGTGCAAGTTCAAAGTTCTAGCTTGAATTTCAAGGGTTGACAAAATTCAAACGAAGGCACAGTGTTGTCCCCTAGCTCGGCGGGAACGGATGCCTCGTGATTTGTAGAAGGTGTTCCTAACACTGACAGGGTTGATTCCCAGAAGAAGTAGAGAGCATAGTTTCAGAAAATTTGGGAAAGTTCTAGCAATTCAACTTACAATTCTCTACCCAGTTTATGGTCGGGTTTTTTTTAAACTAGCACTACCTAAGCTTAGAAAAAAAGACAGGGTTCTAAAACATTGTATCCCGCATGTCGTTCTCATTTTCTCCACGGTGAAATTTTTGTCCTTCACCAGACGATCGAGCCAAAGACTCGCGCTGACATCGTACAGTTTGCCGTCGGCATGGTGATGCAAATCAAGCAGCACAACTACAACTGCGTCATCTTCGGCTGGGACCCAATGTGTGCCGAGTCCGCCGATTGGATCATGCAGCAGGGTGTTGAAAATCTTCCACACAAGGAGCGCCAGCCGCACTACAATGTCCTCGTCGAAGATGGCACCACTCGATACATTCCCCAAGGTAGGAGAGTGACGTGGTACAGGGAGGCAATACAGCTTTTTCAAATAGACCACTGGCCAAATGCCATTCCAAATGCCATTCCAGAGATGATAAAAATTTGTTTCGTAATGCATTTCTTATGGGGATATATATTTTTATTTAGGCTTGTCGATCTGGATTAAGTCTCTTTGCACGCCATCCATAGAACCATGCGATGTCCATTGATGTTTTAATTTTGCATCCATTATCGAAAATGAGCAGCCACATGTCAACATATATTATAATCGATTATTAATCGATAATAAATAAATTGATTGGTTGATTGAATTGTTTTAAGCAATTATTTCTCTAGTTTCGCTATTTCACTTTGGCTTATTTCCACTAGCCAAGTCGTCCGATACAAAGAGTTTCTTCAGAAAAAAAACAATGCGGTGGTAAAACTTCCAGTCCGAAAGTACGTTCTCACAGCCACAGCTGGACAAGATCTCGTAGCGCCGCCTTGTTAATCCGAAATCGGCACCAATTCAAAAACTCCATTTAAAAAATTCAGTTTTCCCAAATGACGGCTGTACCATATTACAAATGACAGTTTTCCCTCCTCAACTTAGTACCTAATCTTTAAATTTGGAAATTCAACCAAAAAACCTTTCATACACATCCAAATTTTTTTACAAATCATTTGTGAAAAGCGGAAACAAATACGTCAAAGCTTCTAATTATTTCGTCATCACACCACGTTACTACTCGCTGAATAGGCCCCATCAGGTCAGCTGTTGGCAGGGGGTGAAGAAAGCGCGCAGTTGCCACGTGCTTCAACTGTGTTACTGTACTGATGTCAGTGCGGCATGCAGTGTATGGCATAGGGCCAAATGCTGTGTTAAATAGTTTTTAGAATTAGAATGCAACGTGTGGTCTTACCCAAATTAACTAAAACTTTCCAAGACGGTGTGGTGAAAAGAATCTGCCCCCCACTGGAATTGAACCCCAGATGATTAAGCATCACATGCTTGGATACCCATGTACTTGGCTAACGTGAATGATATTAGAGTGATCTTGCGTTGCCGTTGCCGTTGCCTTTAATGTTCTAAGCTTCATAAATTGGGTGCATTTTTAAATAAATAAATCCCCATTAAACCAGAATAATTTAGTTCAAGCCATCATGCCAGAGTTTTGAGACTTTTGATTTTGGTTGTACGGAAGTTTTCGTAAGCTGAATTACATTTTAATCAAGTTTTAATTTTTGATGAGGTGCATGTACTATAACAATGGACTGCGGGTGCAAGCGTCCCAAGAAAAAGAAAAACAAGAACTTGGAATTGACTTCTCAATGAGAGAGTCATATTTTAGCTTTTATCCACAAATATGGTAGTTAAGAAAATGTGGTCAAAGTAAACTTAGCTCCTCTCCTCCAATAAATCGATGGGCAAGAAGCTAAAAGATGAAGGGAACTGCATTTTACAGTCTGGTTTGACATGTTGAAGCTGATAGTTGTAAACCTTATGGTGGCCATCTGCTGCATGCATTGAGGGAGATATGCGTGAAGAGTGATGATTCCTATAAAAATGGTCATCTTTTGGAATTGTTTCATGGTAGATTCTCAGTTTATTTTCTTTAGTAACCGAATGTGGCGTTTTTGTTCGGTTCACAGAAGACTTGGAAGTATCGACGCGACCCATCTCCCTTGTAAATCACCTGGAAGTTGGCCGGTATTTCCACAAGTTCTGCGGCAACTATTACGAGCCCAATGCCGAGAAAGCGGAGGAGTACCCAGAAGATTCAACTGTACGAATGAGGTTCCTCTCCTCAAAACACTAGTAGTTAACTGGTGCGCAAAATCCTCAGCACCCTTCACGCTTGTCCAAAACCTGTTTTATTCCTTCGACCTTAGGTAAGTAAATGCTTATTGTGATCAAGTAAAATTATAAACGTGTAGGCCAATATCGGCACTCCGATTAATTCAAACTCCTATTGCCATAGAGAAGCTTTAGCCGTAGAAAGTATTCACCAAATTTGTTTAACTGTATTACCTTATTGAACCTAAAGAAATTTTGCAAATCAGAATATAATTTAATTAGGCTCTCACTTTTTTGTATTATTCCACAATGTCATTACATTTATCTCTAAATCAGTCCCAAAAATAACATCAGGTTTAACTTTATCAAAGAAAAACAATCAATAGTCAAACTTGCAAATACATTTAAAACTTATAAAGCCTAACACTTAAATTTG
>QKMV01002644.1:0-12868 GCA_003287335.1 Lednia tumana
CCACTCCTCCCGACGACCGGCAGACAGTTTCCCTATAGCTTTGGGTATCTACCTAGCCACTATATAATCAAAGGTATATCTAGTATTCTTTTCTTGGCTGAAATAGGTCTATTCAGACTGGTATTTACTTTTTACTGATGAGTGGTTTCACGGTTAGTTACATTAGGCTTTGTTTGTTCTTTCAGAGGGTGCACTTTCCATCGAGGTATGGGGGCATCGATCAGGTGGCTTTACAAAACCCAAAGAAGGGTGGGAAGTGGAGCAACAGCAGCTAGCAAAAGCCCGGTCTTTGGCAGATAGGTAGGTAGAACCTGGACCAGCTAGAAATCAGTTCAATCCATCTTGAGAAAGCAATCAGAATCTCAATCCCATGCTGATTAGTTTCGTTTACCCATACTGCCAGTAATATTGTCTTTCAGTTGGATAATTGAGTTTTGGCAATATTTCCAGGCAGAATTTCTTGGTCTTTCATATGTTATAGTAGATTTTAAGAAATTTCAGTGCTGTTTAGGGTATAGCTATGAATACAAAAAATAGCATTAATTATTGGTAATTTTAGCTTTCAAAAACCCAGAAGTTAGAACCTGTATTACTGCTACCATATTTTGAAAACTTTTCACTTTGGGAAGATCCATCCTCCCCATGCTAAAAGTTTGCCAACTTAGATAAAACTACTATATTTAGTAGGGTTGCTGAATGATGAAAAATATTGCCAGGATATCACAAGTCCCTACGGCAATGCCACCAATAATCAGTACCATCCAACCAGCCACCAAGTCACCACCAGTCACCAATACCATCTTCAATAATCAGTGTTTTTCTAAAACTCGGCAGATATCACTTTGGCTGATATCATAATTGTATTGAAAATAAAGCAAAACTGCCGTACCACTTGGGCCATGGGCCATATGAAATGACCACCTGATATTTTTCCGAAACGGGTCTAATAATATGTACTACGTAGCATTAATTTTCTAAAAGATTATTTTTACAAATTTGAAAACTTCAGGCAGATATAATACCAATTTTCTTCTTGTATTTAATATACATTGAGCGCAGAGTTTCTGCTAATTAGCTGATCTGACTGACAGCTCCATGAAATTAGTCAGGAGATATGAGTCTCAAAAAAGTAATAACATGAAAATTAGGTGTGAACAATTTGGTTCCCTTACAAGTTACAACACATTCACCAAAGTTTTCTCACATATTTGAGGCAAAAATATTTACAAAAAATATGCAAAACATTCCATCCAGTGTCATTTCAAATTAAATCACTATTTTCGATCGGCTGAGGCCGGTTGGCTCAAAACTAACCAAGCAAGAGACCAAAGGTTTATATATGAGCTTTTGAAACGGACCAAGAAAGAGCGTTTGAAATGTTTGAAAATGCACATGAGCTAGATGGGAAGCTTGATTCAGATTGGTTATTTTACACAGAGCATGCAATGGGCTTCACTCGTTCATTTAATTTTACCATTAGAATCGGAGGATGCTTTGAGGGGTTGAAGAACCGATAGCTAATTCCACGCCACTTCGCTTGTTTGCAGGTGGAGTGAGCTAACGAGGAAGATACAACTTTGGATCGAAATCCAAGAACTGAGTGAGCAAGGAGAATATGCACCGGTGGAAGTGATGTCCAAGCCAGATATTCTGACAGGAGGGGTGTATCAGCTGCGTCAGGGGCAACAGAGGAGAATCCAGATACGAGTGAAACCCGTTCAGAATTCGGGTACACTACCGATTATCTGCCAGTCGATCATTTCCATAGCCGTGGGTAGCGTTTCAGTGAGGTGAGAAACTGTGGCCAGATTGAATTTTGTTTTTTATTGTAGAGGACGACACTTGTAAATGAAGTTTAAAAAACAGTGTCCTTTCGATCTGAAAAGTATCAACGTTTTAATGTGGAACTTTCAGCTTGTTAAATCATGTAACTTTTTTAACAATTTGACATGTGTATTTGCCATTTTGCAATATATTCCAATCACATTTTTACATGGTTGTGGCCCTCTGTTGAAGGTCTCGTCTCCAAAAACCTCTGGATTCTTACCAAGAGGAAGATCTCGCCATTTTACGAGAAAAATGGAGTGACGCTCTCATGAGACGCAGACAATATCTCGATCAACAAATACAGCGATTGATCAACAAGCAAGGTTAGTTCAACAAACACATTCCAGGAAGTAATTATTTAAGGGTCGGTGCCACCAAATATTTAACTCTCTGCTACACCCAACGGTTTGGCATATTCGATACACCTCTTATTGTGAGAATCAAAAAGAAGCAGCATTGTGCCCATTATTGCCGATGACTAGTTCTATTCGAGAGAGAGGTTGAGGAGATTGAAGTAGGGATGTCTTTGGATAGCGATTCTGTAGCCCATTACCCTAACCAACAGCACAATCGCCCTAAACTATCCTGTACCGACCGCAGCGCTACCTGGCATCAGTCCACCGACTTTCTAGTGGCTGCTCCCAGTCCTCCGTTCAGGCCCAGCGGACAGTTTCCCTATAGCTTTGGGTATCTAACTTACTCCCTATATAATCCAAGGTTACTGTCTTGTAACTCAGAAATGTCAGAAATGTTGATAAAACTGGCACAAATTGCATTTATATAATAGTGTGTCTCGTGCTGTAAGAGCTAAAAACCAGGGTTAAAAATTAACCTCAATGCAATAGTGTCTAAACGATGTTGTGTCCTATGATGTTTCAGATAAGTCCGAGCAGGATTTGGAACGAGAACAGAGCCTCGTGGATCAATGGGTGAGCTTGACAGAAGAGAGGAATGCAGTGTTGGTTCCATCGGCTGGTTCGGGCATCCCTGGGGCTCCAGCTGACTGGGAGCCTCCAGCAGGAATGGAGCCGCATGTCCCTGTTCTCTTTCTTGATCTCAATGGTAAGCACCATCTACACACCTACGTAGCAAGGTTTTTCGGTTCAGCTGATTCGTAAATTTGGTACGGCTTGTGTTTGGCCGTGCGTTTTTAAGTCACTCGTGCAAAATTCGATAAAATGATTGAAGCGTATTTGGTAGAGTAATACTGACAATTCTTATACAAGGCCTGCTGCCTGGTGAGGATGTACAATGCCAATAGGATTGGATGTAGATGTGAAGATTTTGGATAGCATAGGACTCGGACGTGCTTAAAAAATCAGATCCATTAACATAGTCTCTTGTACAACTTGTAAATAGCACACGAGTGACTGCAGATGTAAAAAGAATGAAAAATGTTTGGTTTGCATCTTGTATTAACTTCGGATATATTAAAACAAGAAATTGTTTTTTTGTAGGAGTGCACAGTGTCAAAACAGATGTTGCCACATTCTGCAAATTGGAGTGGAATTGTGTTGAAGGCATGACTGCTGCATTCCAACGTTCACTGATCAATTTGTTCTCCCTGTATGTAGCTGATGATCTCAGCACACATCAGTTAGGCGATGAACTGTCCGTGACGGGCCTGAACTCCATTCTGCCAAAAGAACACGGCAACAAGTTCTACAACCTTCCTATATTCCGGCACCTGGAGAAGGATGTCAGTGCCGTTGCTGCGTGGGACTCCTCGATCCACGATAGTCCAAATCTCAATCGAGTCACCGAAGGTAAGCATGCTGATGGCAAATTCATCGCAAAAACAAATTCATCAAACTTATTCAGGTATTCGTGGAACCAAGCAGGATTAATGTTTGTTTTATTGTTTGAGAAATATTTATTTAGCTTAGGCTCAGCTATTTTTGTTTACATTTATACATTTACATTGTTTTTGTCATTTCACAAATATTCTCTTCTTAAATCTTGAATTGAAGGGCTAGCAAATGGCAAGTGGAAATGTTTAATTGCTATAAAAGGATTTCTTTTCGCAACTTACCAATTCAGCAAAATGATGCATTACTTCTAAGGGCTAGTATTTCAGTGGCTTGCTAAGGTCCTAACAATCCATTAGCATGTTATTACCATGGAAACAGCCAATCAGATGCTGTCATTTTTTGTTAACGGAGCATTAAGTTCTTAACAGAAGACTGGAAAAACCGGCTCTAAAAACCCTTCCTTTTACATTTTGTTACGTTTCTGCATTTTCTCGCAGTTCCGTGCTGTCATGTGCGTTGAATTTTCATTGCAGCAAATGAACGAGTCTACTTGATCTTGAAAACCACCGTCAGGCTGTCCCACCCAGCGCCGATGGAGCTTGTGCTGAGAAAACGCTTAAGCCTGAACATTTACAAACGACAGAGTTTGACGGATCGCATCAGGAAGAGGATTGTTCGGTCAGACTGTCTCTCCCAGTCCGGAGTCACGTATGAAGTTGTATCCAACATTCCAAAGGTATGAAAAATGATTTTGTTATGAAATCAAGTCTTCTATAAGTAGTTATTAGTCGAAAGAAATACTGAAGTGGGAAAGAAATTGAAAGGAGCTATCTGCATAGCTGTAGGGCTGTGCTCCTGTAATATCAGTTGTGTATGGAAGACTTAAGGTAGTTGGGGTAGTTAGTAGTTGTGGTAGCAGTTGGGGTAGAAGTATCCCTTAAGGAGGGATAATATCTGCATTATCTTACGTAAATGGCAACGTATTATTAACCCTACATGGTAGACTTAAAAGTAAGGATATCGTGTACACCTAGCGTGCCTCTATCAGTCACAGTGTGGCTAGTCTGGCCAGTCTGAACAAAAATGGCAGATAAACATTAAAAGCCAGCTGCCAGAGTGACTGACTCTAAATATCTGCCAGCGTATCCGCCATGTTTTGTCCAGACAGATAGCACACCAATGGCCACACTCTGATAGAGCAACTCATTGCTACTTACATGGATGCTACTGTAATATTGATCCTACTAGCGCAGGGATTCTCAGATTTTCTCTTACTGTGGCTAGATAGTTATCGGTGGATAATCTTCATTGCTGTAAATGGTCACCAATGGAACGATTGAAGGATTTAGGTCGACAATTTTCGATCGACAACGATAAATAAATCTTATAATCGACCAGATGGTGGTCTTAAAAGACTTCTACTGCTACTAATTCTACAACAACTACTACTATTACCACTACTACTACTACTACTAATTTTACTTCTTCTACTTCGAATACTACCTGCATGTTTTTAAATGCATAAAATTGACACGTAGAACTACAACACAACAACTTACTCTAAAATATATCCAGGGCTGTTGCTAATGTGCAAAGAAGATTGTTAGTGTTTTAGCCAAGCCAGTTTTGTACAAAGTGCTATATAATATTTAATTTGCAATGTTGCAATGGAAACCTGTCCATAACGCTGGTTGTCTTGTTTTGAAGGCAAGTGAAGAGCTGGAAGATCGGGAATCGCTGGCACAGATCGCGGCCTCTGGCGAGGATTCGTCATTTGGTGACGGTGAGACTTATATAGGTAAGACACCTTATTCACATAAGCACCACTGCAATTTAGTTTCCCATCTATCCTGGTTTCTATGCCATTCAAGCTACGGGTTCCAGATAGAAAAAAGTAGTAAGAAAATACTTTTTAACATTTTGAACTGTATTCTCCATTCTCATTACCTGCTGGCATATGAAGATGGCTATTTTTCCAAAGATTTTGCATTCAAACAAACCTTTTTGACCTAGTATTCCAGTTGCACAGTAAATTTAGCAAAACAAACTTGACTTTCAGGCCAAAAAAACTCACTTGTCATGAAAATAAAAATTGAGAGTATTGTCCAAATATATGGTCAAATATATGTTCCAAAATCCCGCCACACCGCTTTAGTATGCTCGCGCGCAGAGCGTTGCAATGGGCCATCTTCGCTTTAGGTGACTATTAGCAATGCGGAAAAATAGCGTTGATTATGAGAATTTTTAGCTTGGAAAACCCACAAATTTGTCACAAAAGAAACAATTTTGTTGAACTGTTTTCATAGTGGCGTTACGGGATTAGTGTAAGTGTGAAAACCTTATGGGTTTAAAAAATAACCCCAAAAAAACTTCATCTTCCATCGATGAGGCCTCTAGCAGCTGGGGCTTTGCCCCACACCTTCAATGTTCCTATCGCCTGCCTCACCAACATTTGTACCCACAAGCCGTCACTGCCAGAACGTCACTTTATGTCACACAGAAAAGTACACTCGCGGCGTGAGTGCTGTCGAGAGCATCCTCACGCTCGACCGTCTTCGGCAGAACGTAGCTGTCAAGGAGCTCCTTCAGGCGCAGGGCCAGCCGCTGATGAGGAAAACCGCCAGCGTACCAAACTTCTCACAGGTAAATAGCCAACTTTGTTTGTTAGAAGTTTTCAGCAGTTTAACCCATTTACTAATAGTTTTTTTGAAAACTAGTGCTGAAATTAGACAGAAGACACAAGTCTAAAAAAATTTAAATGGCCAACTGTTCTTGTTTTTCTTGGTCAGTTTTTTCCTCCTTAGTGTGAGGGTTATTTTGTCATACGCGCGCATAGACGTTTGGTGGATATTTTTCAGCCACCTCGGAGCCTTCTTGGAAAATTGTATAGCTCTGAATTTTGAGTTAGCTCTTAATTAACTTACTATTTGTATTCAAGCAGTAACATATTATAAATTATAAATGCAATTTCTATGATACATGAATCGATATATTAGTAATTAATTGCTGTTGTTTCCGACTTTCAAGTTCATATCTCCACTTGAAAACTGAAGTCCCCAGGAGATCTTGAGTCGCAGTTCATGCAACCACAGAGTGGCGGACTCTTTTGTCCTACGGCACTTTTCACTTCTCTGCGCTTGCACAGCCGCTGGCACTAAAACAAACCTGCTAATCGAGCTTTTACTGTTTGCCATAGATCATGCGTTCTGAGTATGGCATGGAAGGAGTGACTCGGTCGGAGAGCGTAACGGATCTCAACTCCGAGCTGACGGGCTTACGGGACGCGAGGACTCGCCAATCAACGACAGCATCCGATGGCGAATCGCCGCTCTCCAAACCATTTGGACTAGGTAATTACCTGCTACACTTATTCTCACACAACATCTCATTCGCTACATGCAATCTCCTTGCGAATTTTCTTCACGTTTTAAATTGCTGCAGCCTTGTTTGCCAATGATCGGGGTATCATGACGATGCTCTACACTCACTTTCATGACCCAATCAGCCACCAAACATCTGTAACGTATATTTCCTGTTCATCGAAGCTCTCAAACTCATTTCTGCCGCTTGCTTCAGTGTTAGTCCCAACCGAAAGCTTTTTGCCGAAGTGTGCTAATCAGTCCCAACACACTCGACATTCCCACAACACGTTTGAAGCGTCACACTTCCTTTTTATTACATGCTGGAAACTAATTTTTACAGTTATGTTTTTTATCTGTGATGAATTTCATTTGTTTTGCAACCATTCAGGTTCTATTCTCTCAGGTAAAATGTTACGATAATGTCGCCTGCTAGTTAATCAATTGCCTGCTGGTGGCTGCTTCTCGTAGTGAGATCGGTTTTGTTGCGCATGATAATTGGTGTGGAACATACATTTACATTGCCACGTTACGTTGTACACATCCCAGTCTCATTGTCATTGGTACCTACCTACTTGTATGCTTTTGTTGATCCGTTTCCGTTTAGCCTCCGAGTCTGTCGGGAAGGTAGGGATTTTGTAGGCAAAGTGCCGTCATCTGGCACTGTATACTGCAATCTCCACGTAAACGTTGGGTTGGTGTCGTTGTGGGTCGAATGGGGCACAGCGTGGTTTCGTGCCCGTCGCGCCCACGTGTGGGTTAGTGAATAGCTTTGTTCGTTCTGCCTTGCACTCGCGTACTCGACTATTTTGTGACGTAGTTGACATTTTTGACATATGAAAAATAGCAACTAAATGCTAGCACTAGCTTAAAGACAATCAGAATCTGTGTTTTAAAAGCAGTTCATTAGCATAGATTACATTTTGTTAGCATTATTTTGCTAGTGAAACTGATATTTCGTAGAAACAAAAAACATAGAGAGCCTCACTTTTGTCGTCACACCGCTTCTATATTTGCGCTGCTATCTGATTTTTAATTTCTTGCTAGCGGTGGTGTAGAAAGTTCATAATTTACGTAATTTCCCTAACTCTGCTTGTGCTCAAGAACAGCTATTTGGCATATAGTATTTGCTGTAGCCACTAGCCATAGGCTCTTAATGTAAAAGTGCAAGGCAAACCGACAAAGCTAATGGTTGTTAGACACTCTCGTAAGTGGAAGAAGTCGCGAATGTGAGTTGAGTACCTACACGCATCTTGGAATGCATGAGAGTGAGAACAGTTAGACTGTTGTATCGATCGAGTAAAATTGGTTTAAAGAAAGGCGTTTACAGCTTACACAATAGCTAATGATATTTATTATAACATGATGAGTTGGAGGTTGGGGGTTGGGTGGGTCAACAAGTATCTGCATGACATTCTGGGTGGTTTGGGATCGATGTATAACACAAGAATGCAAAACAAATAGAAACAGGGTAGCCATTTTGAAGTGGTTGGTTTGATGTGGACTTCATTGTCCTGTGCTAGTTCCAGAAAGAACCAAGCGCACAGTGGTGATTCAATAAAATTTTACTAGGGATAACACTACTGATTGGTTAATAACCGTTATACGTATAAAGGGTCCAGTCGATCCGCTTTTCCTGAGAAGCGGCATTTAGTTTTTCTTGTTTTGAAGCTCAAAAAAAATCCATTTCAAATGTCAACTGCAGTTTGGTTTGAAGATTTTCAACAGCCAACAGTGTCATGAAAAACTTGTCGTGAAAAGGAACTGTTTTTAACCAGTTACGGCAAACTATTCGCTGGTTTCATATATTCCGGCAGTGTCATCCCTAATTTATACTGCTAGCTTGGTTCTTGCTGGGTAATCTGTATACAAATATCTATTCCCAAGCCTGAAAGCCGTAATGCTAAATGAAATCGTACATAATTGTAACACTGATTCAACTTTGGTGCTCCTGAAAAGTGTGTTCTGTTGTTTGTCACAGTGTTGTCTATTGTATTTTGTACGTGTGGCTCTTTCCAGCGCGGCCCACATTTCTCAATCTGAATCTGAATCTGAATTCACTTCGGCTGCAACCTGCCGGACCGAAACGTAGGTTCTGTGTCTCCCTTCTTGTAGCTGGTAGCACTAGCAACTCTTTTATTGGCCGCCTGCTCATTCTGTATGCCCCTTTTTTGTTATTCCTTGCCCGTTTCAGTAGTGACTGGAGAATGAAAATTATTTCTTACTGTTATTGTTCCTTCTTTGATAGAAGCTTGTTTTAAATGTTTCACTATTACCCTTTTTTTTGGGTTGAACTTGTCCCACAAAAGAATTGGCATTACTCATTCTAGTGTGCCTTTACAAAAATATGTATATATACGTTTTTTGTTTGTAACTTGCATATTGATTCTTATTGTTTCTTAGTAGATAAGTGGTAGGCGTTTAAAAAAATGTATTTGCTACTTGCCTGCCAAGTGTATTCTTTGTAAATTTCTGCTCCCACACTGGATTGAGAAGTACTGTTCTCCAATCCAATCCCATTCGATCGAATCCCAATATTTATTTTTAATTTAGCCAGCATTTTCTTATAGCCTGTTTACAGTCAACACAAGCCTAAGCGCAACTCCAAACGGAGATGGCCATCCGGCTTTCTGATGAACGGTTGATGCAAACACAACGCTTCAGAAGGGTTATCCATCTTCCTTTCGTGTTGCGCTTATGTTTATGTCGGCTGTGTTATGCCGACCTTTCCTTAGCTCAATGAATGTTGACATTGTTTAGAAGTAGAAGTATTTCACTGCTCGGCAGTTTTTGTTATTTTAACCAACCTTGTATTTTTTCTAGCCTGCATGTTAAAGCCTTCAGTACAGATGGCTGCTGGCCACAAGTAAAAGCGAGTTCACTAACCTTACGACTCTTTTCTAGAGTCTCCGTGTATGGAGTTGGTCAAGCTCGGCTGGTTGGCTCAAGCACAGTGCTTAAGGAAGATGGGTTATTCCATCTTCCTTCTATGTTGCGCTTATGTTCATGTCAGCTGTGGCTGGACCTTGATCTCCTAAGCTCGGTGAATGTTGACATTGTTTTTTAGATGTAGAAGTATTTCACTTCTTGTCAGTTTTTGTTTTTATACCCAACCTTATATTTTTTTTAGCTTGCATGTTACTACCATAAGGGGCTGGATCAGCCTGAGCTGTTAATATGGTATGGGTAAAAAATAAGAAACAGGTAGTTTTTCCAGACTGGTAGAAGCTGCATTGTTTAAGATAGGTTTGGTAGTTAGCAAAGAAATAGTAGGTTAGAGAATGAACCTTCGAAAGCCCTTTTTTATAATTTCGACTCTAAATGGCCCAAAACACACTAAGAAATGCTAACTTCGGTCATATTTGGCAATTTTTAGAGGGGTGGAAACTGCAAAAGCAATAAAAAAACCCTAAAAAAGGGTTTGATGAGACCTAGTTAATTTTTTTACGTACAACTTCCTTGCTTAGTATCAGTGTGTTCGGAAATTGACTTGATAAAACAAACCCGGGACAGTGGGGGTGACCGTAAAATGGCCGTAGACCACACGGACACACGTAGACCACACAAAGACCATGCGAATGCAATTACTGTTGTCACGTGGCTGTCTACAACACACGGTTATTAGTGTTGATAAAATGGGGTTTATATTTAATACTAAAGTTTTTCATTATCAGAGATTAAAAGTGATGTTTATCGGTAAATTTACCTGCACCTGCGGCCGGACGGTAATTTTTATGTTTTTTTTTCAAATTTATCTTCGATGCTCTTCTCCACTACCTGGACTTGCATTATGAAATTGGTAGTACATTCTCAGAAGGTATGGAAGAAACAGGGATATTGAACTTCAGCAAATCCCTGAATTACAACTTTTGGGATAATTGGAGACTTCAACAAATTTCACAATTTGGATCAGAATCATAAGCAATTTCTTAGCTTCGTGAAAGGACACACACATCATATTAGCTGATTCTTAAACCTTAATACCCCAGTTTTCCTATGTGAATATTAGAATTCCAAGCATTACTTTGTTAATAGAGAGTTTGTACCAAGTTTTTGTAAAAGAACTTTATACCGGTAAATTTACAGTCCGATGGTAAATCCATGGTAAATTGCCAAAGAAAGAAGGGAACTGTAAATGCGCATAACTAGAATTTATGAATGTGTTGGCAAAACAGGCGATATTGACGGTTGACAGAAATGACGTCAGAAAACTGTGATTATTACAACAGATGAGATAAGTCTCTTTAACTGTTTGAATATTAGTACAAAAGTAGTGCTTCTATCGATATAGCGGACTCTTTTTCAAATCCGAGCTTAGAAGTGGGGCCCTCCCCCTGTCGACTAGGCTGGGCTAACAGGTCCTACGGGGTCACCCCAGGTCTAGCCATGCCCATCACTCAATTCCAAACACTTTGTTATAATATATCTTAGTTTAGTCTGAAGAAATAACCTGCTTCTCAATTTTTACGCAGGCTGATCCTCGCTCTTACGAGTAGCTACTTGTCACCAGTGAAAGTGAGTTCGTTAACCTCATTCGACTTTTCTAGCATCTCCGAGTATGGGCTCTGCCAAGCTCGGCTTGCGCATGACGACTCTGCACGAGGAGCACTCTGGCCGGGACATCTCCCCGTTGATTCAAGAAGAAGTTGACGAGCCCCAGCTTGCCCCCCCCAAGCAGCAAGAGACCAACAGCGACTCTGAGTTCGGGGAGTTCGAGACGTACAACAGTGGCGGGCAGAGCGCCAAGAAGAGCATGGCCACCAAACCTACGATGCCCAACTCGCGCACGCTGGACTCACTTGTAGAGCTGCAAGCCACAAAAATGGGAACTCCGAGCACAACTTCAAGGTGAGTTGAACTCTTTTTGTGTTTTTTTTTGTACAATCTTCTCGTAGCTTACAATATAAAAGCTGAAATGAATAGGTATAAAGATTATGTACCATAATACCATAAAGAACAAAAACGTAACAGGGTCTGTATTGTAGATCCAAATGAAAAACAATAATAAGTGGGTACCTACGGACCTACTGACTTGTTGACAGTTTGGAACGTCAATACAGCAACAGTTCATAACAACCTGGACTTGTACTCTCCTCCTCAGCAAAGGGCTCGGTTAACTGCTTCTTGGCCAAAGACAAAGTTGACAGTTGTTTTAATGGAAATAACTGTCAGTTTATGAATAGATTAACATACACAGAACCATAATTTAACTCTACTAGGTAGAATTAAAATAAAGACTGCACTATCAGCATAGCTAAATATGGTAATATTAACCCTATGCGGTAGACTTATATGAACGCCAATTCTCTTAACATAGTTTTATATGAACGGAGTTGATATATTAATCCTTCGTTGTAGACATAAAGGTGTAAAAAATAGGTAATGAAATTTTTTGTAATTTTTTAAAGATTTGACGTGAAAATCGCATATTTTACAAAGATGTTTTGCCATCGAAATGAATTATCTTGCATACATATCTTGCGAGGTCTAGTGCGCTGCGGCTGGCCGATAGTACTGTGACTGCCGCTTAGCTTTTGAACGTAATGTGCACATTTACTGCAGTAAATTTGGTTACTTGTATAGAACAATGGCTATAAATACGCAATGTCTGTGATTTGCCAGTAAAATATCTCTCTCCCTCTAGCCAAGTGACTTCTATCAAATTTCATCCTGGATTGAATACGAGCTAAAAAAAAAGTCTAGGCGTGATACTTAAAGTTTTTGTACGGGTTCATAAATCACCACACACTAAAAAAAATTGCTCTCCTTGCCAACCTGTTGTAATGTTAACCCTACATGGCAGTATTTAAGCACGACTACACTGTCCTGTGGTTTAAGGTTGTATAGCAGTGATCACGTGGGTGAGAATGGTCTAGGCTAAAAATATAGCTGAAAATATTTTTTATGTGCTTTACTTTAGACACAGACGAA
>QKMV01002645.1:0-12866 GCA_003287335.1 Lednia tumana
CTCTCTCTCTCTCTCTCTCTCTCTCTCTCTCTCTCTCTCTCTCTCTCTCTCTCTCTCTCTCTCTCTCGCTCTCGCTCAGTCTCTCGCTCTCCTCTCTGGTCTCCATCGAGATTTATCGTGGAATTTCAATTTTCGGCATATGCGGATGCGGTCAGATATCGATAATAAACAGAGAAATTCCGTGCCGCAGCGATTTGCTCTTCCGTTTCCAGATCTCTCAAAGGGAATCAAATAGCACACAAATTGGCTCGGCTATTTACGCGTCCTGCCTGACTGACAAACATATAATACGCACACGTAAAATGACGGCCTATTCGGCGTATTGTATACTCATCGATAGGAATGTTCTAGTGGGGGGTATAATTAAGTTAATTTTCAAATGTTTTGACAAGAATCAAGCAAATATCACGGCACAACGGGAAGCTATGTGGTTGATCCATCCGGTGTGACCAGATTTATTTGCGTTTGTCTCTGGACTTTACAGACTTCACACAAATAGCCTGAGTTCAAATCTAGACTACTAGCTATAGACCACGGGGTTCGTGTTCTCCTTGATTCATGCAGCTAATTGTTCTTTTAATCAAGGTACTTGGCCTGATGAAACAATTTGGCTCTACAGGTACTAAGGGCTAGAAATTAGCATAACTTGGAAATTTTATGCAAGTACTGCATCGTGTTTATAGCCATGAGACGTAAATACATTGATATTTGGCAGGAAAATTATCTAAGAATGAAAGACTTATTTCGATGTGCAAAATCGTAAAACGAGTCAAATGGAGTTGCGAAGAATCTAGCCTATTTGACTTGAGAATACAATGAAAAACGAATGCATCAATTGCTGTTTGTTCCTGTGTGCTTTTCGGTGTGCGCTCTGTTTTGATATATTTCTCTATTTTCAAGATCCTTTTCTAACAGAAATTTTCCAACAGAAAAGGACACTCTGAAAGTATTTGGCGAAACTTCCATGGCGGCCATGTTAAGAGGGCTGTGGACGGCCGGCTAGGTTTGTTTGCGAAGGCTTGCACTTTTCATGTCCAAAAAATAGATCTAGAATTCTGAAAAATCAGTGCATGGAGGAAGATAAAATGGAGGTAACTGACAATACTTGGTGTCCAAATATTTGGATTTACATAGAGATATGAATTTTTGAAAGTACCTCGTTTAAGCATTGTTTGGGAATTATTTGAGGCTAAGCTATACGAATCAATGGGGTTTGGTTTAGTCAGATTCCTATATGTATCCATCCTCAATACACAGATTTTTTCATGATCGTTTGAACATTTTTGGGGCACAAAAAGTGTCAGATCCGGAACCGATAAACCGATAAACCGAAGCCACTCTCAATGCTAGAGAAAAGGGCAGTTTCGAGAACAGCCAACCGTCCACAATCCTCTTAATAGTTACGAAATTGGGCTTTTTAAAAACAAGATAGCTCAGGAATAGTTTGGTGAAATAGGGATTTGATTACAACGTTGGATCCAACGAAGTCCTTACTTGATTTCAGGACACCTTTGGTATTTTTTCATTCCCATTGGTATTGAGTGAGAGACATTAACGAAATCAAAGAGTACTAGAATCACTCAAAATTGCTATGCAGCATGGCAAAGTGGATTGTAGTGACGTATTTTCTTGCCGTCCAATCTCTTTTGTGATGGCATGCATATTTCTTCTTGTCATCCCCAGATGATGTAAGGGTAGATCGCATGGTTCTACATATAGGGGTAGGGATAGGCATAGGGATTGGAGACTGAACTGACTACATGACTTCATATCACAAGGAGGCCAGATAGACGTTAGAACTTTCTCTCAACTAAAAGGAGAATTGGAGCTGTCACTCAAAATATAGCTCCTAGTATACTAGGCTATATACTTTACTACTGCGAATCAGTGGTATACCCAGGGGGTTCTAAAGGGTTTCGAATACCCTAACAGCATTATACAAGCTAAGGCGTCCCACATTTTTTTGGCCGAACGCCCTTGCGAATTTGTGTTACACAACGCTGAAAATTTGATTACAAAAATAGCGCACGCTGTACTGACACAGCGCTGTACTGGCGCACAATTTAGTCGACGAAGAAATGCCAAATTTGTCTTTGTGGTGACAGAAATCTGCTTATATCCAAAAGAATTCCAGGTGCATCGAGAGGTATAAGTTCCATGCCAAGGCACAAAAAAGTATTAATATACTAAGCCCTAAAAGGGCGCCCCCCAATATATCTAAAGCCCCTGGGGCAATAATCTGTGGGTGCGACACTGCTACGAATACTACTTAGTTTATTATAGATTCATCGTTGGTTTTCGCAGTTAAGTTTCAGCTGAAATATACTTGATATGACGCAATGTTTTTGTTCCAGCGCGTATATCCATGCAATTTACAAAAAACGGCAAATTTAAAATGGTAAACTACTCTATTTATCACCATTACTCAATGTGGCCTACCTATCTGAGCCCTACCTAAAGGAGCGACAGCATGATTGTATGCTTGATGTCATTTATAATAGAGCTTTATTTCGCCAGATGAAAAATAACTGTAAGTGTAAGGTTACGGCTTTTGTGCATGGGATAATTTACTTTGGATAATGATAGTCTGAATGATGTATAATATAGACGGGAGATCTGAATTACTGCTTGTCTTGTGGGTCTCAAGCGGTATGTTATACATTATACAATATCCAAAGGAGCTCTACATACTCTACTATACTTAACAACTTGTTCAATAATTTCTTAACAAAAGTGCGAAAGGGACAAGCAAGAAAAGATCAGCAAGTTTCAAAAGTTCGATCATTTTTATGTGTTCCAAACTTCTATTTAAAACTTTAAATACGTTTGTTTAAATTCGATGTATGCATTTTGAGTTTTTAGCAATGGCATATGTTTTGAATGTGAAATGTCGAACTATTAAATTAAAATTGCGGGTCACTTTTGCCAGAAGGCCAATTAAATTCACTTCGAGTGTGGATACCTTATATTCATGCATTCTGAATCATATTGCTTACGAGGTTTTCTTCGATTATGTTCTGGTATGGCTTAGGCGGTCTTTTCAAAAGTCAATTGAGACTTTCAGTGATATTTTTAGTTTACGTTCGATTTTTTTTTACTGGCTACCGAAAAACCGGCCCTTATAGAATGCAATGTAGCCACGGCCTACTCCTTTTTAATACAATTTTAGTTGGGTTCGTGTTTTGGCTGCCAACGTCTATACTCATCCCTTCGGCTGAAAGCACTTTGATCATCACACCTAAATAAAAGATACCAACTATTCTATTCAGCGTGTTCCCATCCCATCACTTTCTGCAATATAGCTGATAGCCGAGGGTCAACCATATCACGTACAGAAAGACTGCAATTGCAATTGACGAAAGCAATGTCTCTCATTCAAGATGAAATCGGGCGTGGAAATAAGGGTAGTTTAATAACTTCCATTCATGCAACTTATTACGTACGTGCAGTGCATAATATGCATGATAATGCATTTGAGTGTTCGCCATATACGAGTGCGTTAGACATCTATAGGCAACTGAGCAATGCAACTCTTCTGCTAGAGCAAGTTTTGAAACGAAGGTCACGTTTAATAAAAGCCCTTTTATACCATATTGTTCAAATCAATGTGAGCGATTGTGTTGAAAAGTAGTATAGGCTGGCTCTCTCACACAATGCCCATGAACCATTATGTACCTCACCTTCTCTACCTCACGCCCCTCAGTAAAGTACTCGACCAGACCTATTACCTCGACGACTCGAACGCGCAGTCTTCAGTTTTTTAAAGATTCTATCTGGTCTAGATGGTATATATAAAATGGAAACCACATTTTTGTTCGAATGGCTTAGAGCCATTGATTGCAAAGTTCAATTTCTTGGAACGAATCCATGAAAGCTCTTAATTCATTTCTTCTGATTGGTCAGAAACATTTTGAATAAACCAATCAACGAAAAAGTTTTAATGGTAAAAAAACATGTCTACGGCTATACACCAGTGCATAGTCCTCAAGCAAGGTAGGTTTACGTAGGTATACCTACTAACCATGACGTAAAACTAGAACCTGATTTCATGACAAGGTTAGATTGTCAACCGGAGGTTAATAATAAAATAACAAGTTATATACACGGACTTCATAAAAAATGTGTTTCTGTGTAATTTTGCATTCCTTGATAAGATCGGAGTCGACAAGGTGATCATGTGTTGGGCCTACACCCTGTCCTAAACATGTGTGGTAGCTATATAGCCGGCAGTGCAAGTTTTTCCAGCCGATTATGTTAAATTATCGGATTAAATTTTATTCAAAATTAATTGGCTAATAGCACACATTATGTCATTCACTGACCATTAGACGTATGCACCTTAATTAATTCGATTACACAGGCTATGGACATCGGGCCCCAAAAACACACGTTAATTATCACTTCATTTTTATAACCTTCTTTCAGTTATCACCAAAATATTGAAGTTAAATTATATCTTTTTTCTATGGTTATGCATCAAAAATGTGGAATGAGCACATGTATGTAGCAACCATTTTCCCCTTCCCGCCAATTAAGTTGTAACTACTCCATTTCAGTTCAAATATAGAAACGAAAAGTTGCAGTAATTACTTAAAAGTAACTTCCATCCACCAAAAATATTACCAACTGGTTCTCGCCTTTGGGTAGGTCAGTGATCAGCTGTTTATTTCAGTATATTCGCACCGCACAACCAACCATCTATATTATACACACACGCGCGCACAAATTCGTATCAACCCAAGATCAAAACATATCCAGCAAGCACGTTATCATGTTTTGTACTGATTACAATCTGCCCGTAGACTGTCAAAATATCAACAATAGCTATACATGCCTGCCTGTCAAAAATGTGTTTCTTGCTATTATGACACTATTGCGACATTATCAACTTACATTTTATGTATAGTCGAGATGAGGCAGATGATGACACCGACACAAGAAACCACGTGGGTAACCAAGTAGTTATTCACAGTTTAAACTGATATTGTTGTTGTATTGAAAGTAGAAGTGACAGCAACGCGCCCTATATACAGCACTAGTTGCGCAGAAGGTAAACTTCGGAATGGACCGATCTCAACCGATGCCGCACACCACCGTTCCAAACATCCGAGCTCGCGATCAGTAGTACACGGCGCATGCGCATTTCGCCCGTGATGAGCCGTAGTCCAGTCAATAAAATGTTTTCCTTAGATAAACTCGCTTATCCTTCCCTATTCTTTACTTGAAATGTATTAAAATTAATTAATCTTTCAAATCTCTTACCAGATTTGGAATGAGCTTCAAGATTTAGGGCATGAGCTCGGAAATGTTGACAGATGGGGGTAGTAATAGTAAAGTTGAAAGGCGATAATTTTTAGTGGTGATCAATATTTTAGATTTAATTTTTATTACACGGTTGACCGGGCTAATCGTGGTGTTTGTAAGTGCTTAGGGATGGGTCTGAGGTTAATTAAACTGTACAGTCTGGACATGAAGCCTGGATATCACCAAATCTATGGGATCATGCACATTCATGCGAAGTGGATTTGGTTTTGTTGGGTATACGTAAGCTGTTGTAATCGAACATTTGTTTGGCCGTTGCGATGTATTACCAAACATAAAATCAACCCTGCAATTACACCCAAATGTACTGCTGGAAGTTTGTAAATATCGTCTGTAGCTTTAAATGATTGGAGACACTGGAAAATACTTTGACTGCAAATTTATCAGATGGTAAATTTTTATTGTGACTCTTCCTGATAAAACTCCCTATACACCTAGTCACTTCAGTACCATTTTTTGTTCTTACTGACTTTGCGTTTGGATGTGTTTTTTTTAATATAAGGGTAAATTTGAGGCAAATAAAGATCTTGTTAAATGTACGAAAGTTCATAGTTGTACATGTTAAATTTTAGCGAAAGTTTGGTATGTAAAAGTGTTCTGTATTTGATCAGAGACTATGTTATGAGGTAATATTTTCTTGACAGTATTTATAAAGTGTGGATCATTTTCAACGCGTAGGCATGCCAATCATGGAGAGTAGATATAAAATTTTACGTCAGCCTCCAGTATTCCTTTTTCCGATAAACATAAAAGTGATGTATAGTCTACGCTGCCAATCGAAAATTGAATTATTTTACGAAGAATGTAAAAATCACACCCATACAATGCTACTCAAATTCTGAATGAAACCTTTCCCAGTGTGTAAACAACAGACCAGCACAAGTTCTATTCGAAATTAATTCTCACCGAAAAGCATGTACATAATAATTGTTATTTATCGAATGAGCGCAGAAGAAACACCACGACATACAACTGCAGACGAACCAACATTTGCTCAAGACTTAAATGTTGATGCATCGCTAGCCAGGGTTTTTATTTCTATGCAAATTAGTTCTCGAGCAAACGACAATATCTTTTTTTTTTCGTTTCTTATTTGTATAGCAATAGGCGGCTGTCATGTTTGCTCTGTAACTATACTACCCGCCTTGCATCATTGAAATACAAGTTGCATAGCGCTCCGAGTGATCATAAACGAGGAGTTTAGGCGGGAGTATGGCTAGAGGGAATGAGGGATTTGGCACAGCACCGGGAATTCTGTCATTTGCATTGCAGATTCTAGCAGAACGTATCGCATATATACATCATGTGACAGTTTTTTTTAGCACTTTATTAAAAACCATTGCAAATTACATTGTAATTTGTTGAGCTTCGTCTAAATTGTCTGGAGAAGTAGGTATAGCCTACTTTGATAGTCACATTCAGAGAGCTGTAAATATTTTGACACTTTAAAAACAAACGCTGGAGGCCCACTAATCCCTTCCACGAACACAGAAAAACCATGGAACAATTCGAAGTGCGAAACATTCTCTCGCGGCGTTGCAAATCACCGTCAAACTAGTGCAAACGTTGACCTGTTCACTCTGCCAAATCAAGCTACCTACTTTTTTTGTCTTCTGATTCTCAACCTGTTTTGTATGTAAGTAGAGAAGATTAAGATTTTTAAATAACTCGGATGAGCTTGTCGGGAAAAAGTGTTGGTAAAATACAACTCCCTAAAGAGTTGGCTCCTCTGTTTATTTAGTTGTTACTTTATAGGTACGTTTTCTGTATTGTTGAGAGGCTCAGAGTGAGTCCCAATATTTGCTAACCTCCACGCGCGGCTTTCGCATGTTGGTAATGGTAACAATGTTGACTCTAGTCTTGTAGATATAGGACGTCGACCTGACGGATAGACCGTGTGTTTGTCTCAAGAATAAGAAGACAGATGGGCTTGCTAATCGATGCAACTTTAGATCTCATGGAAAATTCTGTCAATATTAAACTGGCCGGTGCCTTACACTTTCATTTGCCCAGAAAACTTGAGAGCACAGTGTTTTTATTCTTCGGTAAGGCTCTTATAACTTTTACCAGGAGCATTTACTTCCCAATTACTACAGGTATGTCTGTAGGGGTAAATAGTGCGTTTAACTTGTAAGTAAAGGCAACATGCATACCTATTTCTTGTTCTGGCAATAATGGAAAGGAACATCTGAAAAACGCTGAACAGAGCCAATGGTAGTTTTTCTCCACGTTGATTGTTTACGGATAACAAATACACGTATGGGTAATTAGCTCAGATAAATTTTAAGTCCAACTTTTGGTTGAAATTTCGGGCAAATACATGGAGGAATTGCGGTATGATTAATCATTTCGAGCATCGTTTTCGAGGATCATTTCGGCACCGATTAATATGGACGCGAAAGAGCCACAATTCAAGGAATTTTCCAGAGTCCTTGGCTCACACTTTATACGAGATAATCCAGCCAATACCGACACAGTCACACCTGATGCCCAAATACCGAGTACTGAGACTGCTTGTTACGTTACTTGTCTACAAGAAGGTACAATGGATGAAAATTGTCAACGACTGCCCAGTTTATACAGAATATTTACATTTTACGACTGTTAAAATGTGTGTTCTACTATTTGTTTACTTTACTGTGAAATATCTGCAGAGTAAACACGTTATAATCTTTTAAATGCATTAATTGAGAAAATATTACTAGTGTAAACATCTTCAGGGTATCTGTTCGCTAATTGGAGCACTGACTGAGAGTGGCTTTCTGGTCAACCATAAAGTAAATTTCCAGTTTAAGATTTCGTTTTCCTTTGATCATTTCACGAACTGATAGGAAAGCAATACTAGCGTTTGGTATTTCGTGTATGGTACGTACACCATTTCATTTTCTATACGAAAGCAAGAAAATGTTTCACAAGATCTGCTTTATCTCATCGAAGTCATTTTCTTTTTTTCTCGCGGAAATTTAAACACATCGCGCTCCTCTGAATATCTATGTAGTAGGTAATTTATACAGACTATTTTTCCTCCATGTGCATGTGTGAACACAAATCGACTATATTTTACACTCCTATCTGCTCCATAAAAGTAATGCAATCTACTCACGCGGTATACACCTGGTCGATGTCAATATCAACCCTAACTCCATCTTTCCCAGCAGGCGTTCTACCAACCACCTTCAACCCATTGATGTTCATATCACCAGGTTTAAACCTTCATTTTGTGATACCACCTTATAGGTGATGCAAAAATATCAATGCTTTGTCCGAAAATGAAATCTTTCGTTCTAAATAAAACCAGCGCGCGTCGACCAATTCATTAGAGAGCACCCTTCTCATCCCAATTGTGCCATTTTACTTTATTTAAATGCACGGAGAATTATATCTGTATCACGAAAATATATTACTTTTGTTGATATCAATTATTTTCAGGTAGTAATATTATTTTCAAGTGTGAGGATTCAACATTTCAATGCGTGCTAAAAACGTCCTGTGACGTCAAGAGTCGGTGCTACGCCTTTCTGACACAAATCTCGTCAACCCGTAGACATTCTTAGGTAGGCAGAAACAGCAACAGCCTACAGCAACATACATTCATTTGTCTGTGAAGATGCAGCTAGCCATTTAGATACCCCCATGTGTATCCCAATTAAAAAGAAGTCAGAATCAGGGAAAGAAAATGCATACTTTTAAATTTTAGACTCCTCTTTTTATGGTCAAAATGTACTTTCAAACAGGTCATAGCCGTCAAGCAAAGACCATCATACACTAACCGCGCTCGAACCAGCCTCCGTTCAACCAGAAATTCATTTGTTAAAGTTTAAAGCTTAAAGTTTAAAGTTTAAAGTTTAAAGTTTAAATATGAAACAGAACATGTTGCAATATTTAAAAAAGTAGAAATAGGTATGGATGTGTCACACACATAGGCGTTTTTTTTAATTACCGAACAATTTAGAAGTTTAGAAAATAAAGGGCCTATTTTAAAAAACGTGTCTGAAGATTATAAAGGGAATCGATTGGGGAATATGTGCAACCGAATCGGGTTACGAACTCGGGACCTATGCCAGTCGAGTTTACTGTATTGGAAGCCGTGCATTTTTGTTCGGCTTAGATGAATTTCTCTACTAAAAGGATCGTCTACTCAATATAATTAAACGGAGTAAACGGTGTTCTACAAATATTCAGTTGACAATCTTCAACGCCGGAATCTCAAAGTATGAACGCAAAAATGTTGTTGTTTCAAGTAGGCATAATACAGAAGTAGTATGCTCAGTGAGACAAAGAAACAACAAAAGTAATTCACAAGGCTTACAAATTTAAAGCCATTTACTCGGCTAGTTTAGAGCAACGGTCATTTTAGCCGGAGGGCCGGGGTTCGAGTCCTCGAGCAGGCAGGTATTTTTGAAATTACATTAATATTCTTCGCGAACAAAATTAATTTGTTATTGAACGTATGAGCTTTGTTTCTTCGTCCCTCCATAACCGTTACAGAACAGTTCCGTAACTAGATTTAGTTTCGAAATATGACATCACACATAAGCCATTTCACTTACATAACTTGAAAATAAACTTGAACAAACAAATGCCTATGACCTGGATAACCGTATGGCGAGTACTTTGGATGAGCCGATATGTTCACCAAAAACTGAAAGAGTGTATAATACTGGCAGCTGCTACGCCGACGTCGACATCAACGGCGACGGCGACGCCCGCGAGGACCATGCACAATGGCGCCGTGGTGGATGACAGCGATAACGACGACGCAGATCACCTCCTAATTCCCAATTCCTATTCCATCCACTTGCTAGCAATACGAGGCCGTTATGAATGCATTAGTCTCTGCTAAGAAAGGGCCCAAAACCCCGGGTGTGTATGGATGAGACCGAGGGTATAATAATATGCACCAGCCGAGCAGCTATAGTATTATAGTACGGACTACGTGCGTTCTAGTAGAGAAGAGGAGATTACTTCTGCATATTCTTTAAAAATACCACTTTGCATTCGAGCTTTAGGTTTACATGCATGCGTTCTTCGTGCGCTGGATGACAATGAGGAAGAAGTAACGAAGAATATTCCTCGTATTCGTTATTCGTCACACGCTCATACGGCAGCGCGAAAAATGAAATGATTAATTTTCTGGAATTCGCAATTAGAAGTGAAAAATGCATAGCTTCTAGACATCTTGTTTGGTGTGATGTAGTACGTAACTGAATATTCTCATCTCGACTTGCACTCTTAATCAAATGAGCGAGTGTCTGCCGTAGTTTTGAAATGCATAGAATAGAGCTGTACTCAGATCCTGGTACAACAATGAATTGTTATAATAAAACATCAGTTAAGACGTTGTCTTCGTATGATGCTTTAAAATTGCTTGTCTATCTGCAGGGAAATTAATAAACAGCCGGCGAGTTCGTGCTCATAGCTGTTTAGTCCGCGTGCTCAGTGGTAGATTCACAGCTCGGAGAACATTTTATGCATTATATTACCGGCTTCCATCCGCTAAGCTTAACGCCTCACCGAGAATTTCGACGCCTTGCATAAAATGTTGAAAAGCGCGATGAAAATTGTCGGAAAAGCTTTTCGAAAAGTGGTCTCAAAAGAAATGAAAGGTTTCGAGAGTTGGAATACGTTTAGAAGAGAATGAATAAAAATGTGCGGTCGCGGAGCCGATTGAGGGTTGGTGGGAAGAAGGGTGGAATGAGGCCAAGCTATGGTAATATGAAAAGTTAGAACAACGAAAGTGGAGGAAATTGACCGATAAAGCCGTTCGATTATCCGGATCTCTATCGCGCTGGGCCGAATGGGTAATTCAGATTGTTGAATACGGAGCCAAGAAAACTCGTTGGTGATCTTCGCCGCTCTCTTTGTCTTATCTTTTTCTTGTATTGCCTCCTCCTATATTATATGCCTCATTTGCATACTCATTGTGCAGTGGGATGTGATCAGGATGGGCTAAATAATGGCTCCTGAAAACTGTGACTCGCATTTTTTACTTTCTTTAACTGAAAACAACCCCAACTTTCAAGTAACGACTTCACTCTTAAAGTCAGCATTGGATTCAATTTGTCGTAAACTCAAATTGTAAAATGTTTTTAGTAATGCTTTAAAGCGTACATATAGATATATAAGTTAAACCCACTAGAATTGGTCCACTGATTTTGAATGGGCCAGTTGTCCAATTTCCACGTTAATATTTTCATGGTGCAGTTGAACGCAAAATTATTAATTGCCATCAGTAATCACATAAAAAAGTCGTGGACAGACCAGACGGTCGTTGGTTTCCAGCACTCTCTCGCTCTCTCACAGTGTTTTAGTCGTATCTGTCTGCAGTGGAGCGGGGGCTGGCAATTATATTTAGATTCAGGGCACATATTGAAGTAAAGTGATAAATTTGTTTAATTTACGGCATGTCACTTCCATATGACTCTCAGAGACATCACAACTCCAAAAACCGTATTTAATGACAAATCATGTACTAGACAACTCAAAAGCATGCGAATATCTCACAGTGCCATCTTCACAATGCTGCTTTAAGAGGAAATGTACTAAATTATAAGATGCTTTGCCAATATTGAAACTACCCTTTGCTTCATTGTACGGTTGCTTTCAGGTTCAGACGAACCCACTTTTGGGATCCAAAGCTCGAAACAATAAATATGCATATTTTCAATTGATCGAGACAGACTACCTAAAGCTATAATACTGTCATATCTGTTGATTCTTTAAATATAAGCACCTTTCCACAAACAATCGTAGAAAAAGTGAAAAACGGAATGTTTTTTTGTTTTTTGGAAACTACATGGCTTGGAGATTCTTGAAAGTTTGGAATATTAAACAAGCCCGGAGAAGACGACTCTGTTTCAAAAGACCAAAATTTTCCAGATTTGCTGTGATAATTCTTGTGATTTGTTAGGTCCCGAAAGTGGTTTCCACGCGGAGATCTGCGTCAAGAATCAAAAACATTGTTTAGGGTCCTCTTAATTTTTCCGGAAAATTCCTCCATTTCTCTTTCATTTACTTCAGATCGTTGTTAGATATAACAAAGTGCGTATTTCCTCTCCCTGATGGAGTCCGAACGAACTTATCAGCCAGTGCGTGTGAAGGGGCCACTTACGACAATGGGATGGCGATACGTCAATCAAAGCGAATCAACAATGGTGCGTCTTAGACTTGCGCCCAGGACGTGCCAAGATCTAATATCATCTATTGACAGTGCGCTGGCCGTTGAAAGAAGCTGGAATCCAATAAAGTCTCCCTAGCAGTCAGCGAGTCGCCTTTACTTTACTCTGTTATTTTGTGCTAGATGGAGCCTCCTGATTGGGACAAGGGGAAGAACCAACTTGTCTGGAACTTCTGGCATTTTGGAAATAAGGTTCGCGAAAATGTCTTGTCTGTTGAGATCTGCCATCAGTTTATGGAGGATGATATTAACACACAGTTTATGTTTTAGAACATTTAGATTTTTTTTTTAAACTGTTAATAACTGGGTTAAACTGCTGAAAACTTTACTGACACTAAACTGCCAACGTTTCGCTAACTATTCTGAA
>QKMV01002646.1:0-12862 GCA_003287335.1 Lednia tumana
GCCTGCCTGCCTGCCTGCCTGCCTGCCTGCCTGCCTGCCTGCCTGCCTGACTGCCTGCCTGCCTGCCTGCCTGCCTGCCTGCCTGTCTGTCTGTCTGTCTGTCCGTCTGTCTGTCTGCACAAATAATAGGAGACTTACGCAAAACACTTGTTGAATCGGCTAGCTACATGGATTGGATGTATGTGTCTTTCTGAAAGGCGATTTGCGATCAAGGGAGGAGAGCCAATCAAATTGGACGAAATGTTATTTTTACTATTTAATTTGTCGATAAAGAAAGAAATAAAGTACAAGATATCGGATTCATTGTGTGATGAAGGGGTATATGGAATCACATTTCGCCTACCTTGTACGAGTTTATGAACAATACATATTTCTAAACGGGAATATTACCATTTATTTATCTATATGGTAGCCAAACTCAGAATGGTTACACCTATGCATTGACCAAAGAAGAACATATCAGCTGTTACAACTTGTCAAAAGATATTGAGCTTTTTCTGTGTACAGTTTCAAATAGTTTATCCAACGGAAGCATTCATGAATATTAACTATTTCCTTGTTTCGGCGTCGAAAAAATCTTTACAGTTAAAACATAATCGCTCAACCCTTTAGCTGTAGAGTTTCTAATCATGACAGCAACGGTTTTGATGCTCCTCATACATTTCCTATATCAATATGGACTTGGGAGCGACAATCATGCAAATTGTCATAATAGCTTGTAATCATCGTATTACAAACAAATGTGAATCAAAAATGAAAGTACTATTGAGATTTGCATTCACGTTACAATTCACGACGAGGTATATGTACTGTTAATCGGTCAAAGCGCCGAACAAGTGCACTTATATCCTGAGCGGTGATTGCAAATTACCGTATCCTCATTGCAACGCTGGTTGACATTGTGTGGTCATTCTGTGCATGAGAAGCGAGACCAACATTTTAATTTAGCTCGGTCACCAATACGTATAAGATAATATCAAAATCCATGCCTCATTCTGTTATAATTTAAGGCCACGGGTAAATTACACTGTCTGGAGTGTGTCTATGGATTCTCGCTCTATGACGCTGTCACGAACAACTCAGGTAAAAAGAGTTGCTGATAGGTTGTATATTTCTCTGGTGAATGTACGTAACTTCCTCATTTCCCATCGCTAGATATATTACGGTTTCTGCCAGTTTCTACCGTTCTTTCTACTCCAAACTATAGTATCAACATACGTAAAATGTGACACTGACCCCCGCCCCCCCTCCCTCCCCAAAAACTTCCTCAAAGAAGTTTCTTTATAGCTATCAATAAAACTGGAAGTACCTATAAAATATCGTGCATCATTAGGTCTGCAACTTACGCGATGCTGAATTGATTTGAAGATCGCTAAATTATAGCAGGTTAATAAACATAGGTAGTGTGAAACCTATGGCGAAACTATAAAAATAAACCAGATACTTATCACTTTCAATAAAATGTTCCTATGTAGGTATCTATATGTAACATCCAGCTTAATTTCAAAATGCCAAACTTGAAATATGTCACTTGTTCTCTTGTTTACAAGTACGTAATAGGCACCGTTGTTTGAAGCGTTGGGGTACGGGTGTTGTTTTTGTCATTACATTTGTATGTATACGTAAACCAGTACGTTTTGCATGCATGCACGCTTGTGTTGTTTTATATCAAAAACTATAACGCAGCGTTATTTTAACAGCACAGAGACCTATTTTTATTTATGGGACTACGTACAAACCTAGAGATATTTTTTAGACAAGCGTGTATCTATGTATTGCTTCTATTTTAGATTTACGAAAAATAGAATTTTCCTCTTTTTTATACATATTTTCTACTATATTACCTTTTTTTAGACATTAGATGTACGTAATAAGTAATTACACATGCACAGACATTTTCTAGACAGACGTATATTACATATATTTTTGGATCTACGGAAAATATCATTTCCCGGTATCATTTCTTCTTATTTCACATACGTGCATTCATTTCTGTGATCAAAATTTCTGGCGTCTGGTAGAACCTAAAATATTCAATCCTCCATGTACACATTACGAAGTTGTAAGCGATCAATGATCACCTGGTAAACCAAATACACATCCTAATCACTTAATGTTTGTCGAAATGGTTCCCTTCTTCGGGCTGGTAAGTGGTAAGCAGTCACAAAGAATAACACTGAAGTGACGACAGTGTTACCGCAGTGTGTGCAGGCCAGGTTAATCAGCGCGCTCAAGCTTTCTTGTAAGTAGGCAAATGGCCGAATGGTCAAAACCGTGGTTTAACATGGCCTAAGACAACATGCGGAAATAAAACTATCATCGATGATAGAATGGAGACCGCTAACTTCCTTTCCTACCACTTTTTTGTATTGTAATTTGAAACGCTGTGTTTGACTTGTTCAGTTGATACACTTTTAGATAGCTAAAATGATCCATGGAAATTGCATTGTCGTGATATTCTGCATCGGCGTAATAACCATATTAATAGATTCTATTGAAGTGAAGTCGATTTTTCTTCGGCGTTGAATCATGATTCAGATATCGATGGATATCATTAATTCGTTACCGGTATACTCTTTTTCGAGAAATCTGGAACATGGTGAAGCAAGAGTTTCCATGCTTCTTCGTTAAATAATTGCACACCTTTTCGAATAACATTACAAATTGACAGGAAGAGTTGCGCTATTCCAATAAAACGACAGAGATGAACTCTTTGCGATGGTTCGCTAAACTGAAACAGGATTTATAGGTCTTCGATTTATAGTAGCAACTCGATTGGCGTGCATATTTTTCGAAAAATTTCCAATATTTGGCCTACTTATTACAGGCGTTATGTAACAGTGTTTTAGGGCAATCTCACACGCATTTATTTTTATTTGCGCCACATGAAGTTTCTTCATATACTTTCATTACATGTTTATTGTATTTTATTTCTTGCAAATTTCAAAGATTCTATCAATTTTTATACCGTTATGTTACTATTGACACGTACTTAAATATAACGCACCTCTCTTTACAAACATATTATTTGGACTTTTGGGGCCTTACGAATATATCGTTTGGAACTAAAATTAGCAAGCAATTTAGCTTTAGTGGCCCCTATATTTTTCTCATGATGAGCTTGAAATTATTATAATAGACATCTGCCATAATTGCTAATTGCTAATTTGCTTTTCTCTAGGTGCCTCCGGATGTGTGAAAAGTCAACTCTCAAGATGTATCATCATAATATACATTGCAGCCTTTGGGTTCAATCGACTAGATGGGCGGAGGACCAGCTAGGTAAGTGGAAGTTGAGTGCAATTATCATGCATGTAAATATGTACAGAACGGCGAAGTGGTATCATCTTCACACATTTACCAGTCGGTGCCCATCGAGATATGCACACACTTTATAAGAGTAAAACAAAATGACCTTTCCCGTTGGCCAATAAAGACTGCTGCGCATTTTCGTTACATTTTCCTTATATGTCCTTTGTCGGCCAGCGCGAAGCGATTGAATGTTTGTCGAAGCCAAAAAATTATCCCGCTTTCAGATCGAGTGAAGCCATTGCGGTACCTATAAAAATTGCCAGCTAAAAATTAAACAGCCCGTTTAACAGTTAACATACATTAAATGTCCAGCTAACATTTCCGTCCGGATATAGATTTGTCGAATTGCGGTAATTGGATGTAAAACAAGTAATATCCTTCCGGTAGGTTCAGTTTTTCAAGAGTCGGTTAACAGGCCGTTAACTTGTTATCACCACAGGAATTCAGCCAACCAGATGCATTGATTTGTAGATAACAGACTGTTAGTTTCTTTACGGACTATGAAACAACCGGCGCTAGGAAGCAAATCGGCCGTTTGCTTGTTTACCAACAAGCCTATACAACCCTATGTCAGATGCAGCTATTTTTTTAACGGGTTATCCAATTATTAACCGGATTCTAAAAAAAAACTGTCCCTTTTACTATGAAGGTGCCGTAGCATTCACATATATGTTTCTTGCTGACGCGTATACTTCATTGTAATTCCGATCAGAAATATTGATTGAATTGTGACCATGCTGCAACACACGATGCATGAAAGATGCACCGTGATCGGTGTTACACCAACTACTATGACTATATTGTTCTGGATCCGGTTCTGGACGGTGCGATGTCAACCGACCATGCCAGACCCAGTGTAGGATGGCGTGACAACAATTGTATGGGAAGATATCCGGTTCGTATCCCGGAATCGGCAATTTCCAACAACTGTTTTAACATTTCAATGACCATCGAGTTGTTTTTCCTGCTGCTGCATCAGTATGGAATCCCATATCACAAAATCAAATCATATGTGGCGTACGCATTTGATGTAGAAAGGACTGCTGCCCCCGGGGCAAGACATCTCAATAATACTGTTTTTGTTTTTTTTTCGTGCTTGATCAACTTGGTAAAATGAGGAATGAATGAAACCTGCGTTAACAATATTTAAAAACGTGTATACATCTTTATACACAACGTACACATTTCACAAATACAATACTATATACACATATTAAAACTCACCCAAATAAATTTACAATGGGCCCATTGGTCACGAAAATTTGAGTTATGTGCAAAACCTTTGTATTTTATGAAAATATATGTAATATTATATCGGAAAATATCGGATTATTTTTCATTAATCTACACGGAAAACTCTAATCTTCGGCGCACTTCCGTTTATTTTAACAAACCGTCAACCCCTATCCGGCGCCCTGAAGGGGATAAGCCCGAGAGTTCAGGAGCAGCAACTCGCCTGTCCCCTCATGATATTGTGATCTAGCTTGCCACCGAGAGTATCTCACCACATATCGCGTGAGCAATTTTCCTGCTGCTAAATGACACATGTAGATCAGAGATAAGATGAGATAAGATAAGATCATTTCATAATTCTATACAATAAAGCGTAAAGCAATTGTGGGTTGTATCCTTATACTTACCGCCACGCCGGTTTTACAATACAGACGACCTTTACCATGACGTTTCACGGTTAGCACTGATAATAAGCCGACGTAAGCAATTGATAACACTCGCTATGAGCTATGTAACTATGGGTATGTACACTTATCGCTATCAGTTACAGAGTACGGGTTTTCCTTATTTGCTGTGATGCGTTTCAGCATAATGCCTTGCCTAGCCTTTAGTGGTGAAGAATTGGACAAATGAAGGAAAGGAAAAGGGAAGTGAACTGTAGTACGATTTCACTGAAGTTCTGCACGATTTTTCGTGAACTTGCATAATGCAAATTATTTCTGGGTTTCTTTTTTTGACGCTGGTGCCTACAGGGCTACGATATCCTTCTGTTTTAAAATAAGTTTGCAATCATAATAGCATCCGTTGGTGAACATCAAGAAGAATGCATCTTTTAACAACACGCTCCTTCCAACCAGTGGCCATGTTGGTGGCATGGACAAGCTGCTAAGTCTGTGCAAGGCCCCGAGGCACATTATCTGGGATGTCATTTTGATATTCATCAAAAAGTTCGATAAAACCGGACGCGGGTTGTCTTAACTCCGCCACGGCTACATTGGGCCCCAAAATTTCGACCGCTGCAGGGGCCATTTGGACGGAGTTAGTCCCACACGCTCTGTACTATATTCAAAGATGAAAATTGACAAAAGGCAATCTTGTGCTGGATGATTGTGCTCCCGCGCATTGAACGTATTGCCGTCAGTCCATATAGGCTATTTTTATTACTTTACCACCCTAGCTCTGGATCTCTAGGAGTTCTTGCACAGACCTAGAAGACTACCCACTAAACAGGATGACTGTATAAATTTCCATTTTGTCGTTTCCTGTTCAATCAAGTAATTCCTTTTGTTCTAATCTCGTTATTAATGGTTTAAGTGACTTAATATCGATACAGTGCGGTTACTATTGTTGACATAGACTGTACATGTGCCCAGATGATGAGTGAATCGTGGCCAGTGTCGCCATGCATCGTTTATTCTTTGGCTGGGCGGGTGTGGAAAAACTCGATCATTAACATATTTCAAATTTCAATTGACATCACGAGTCACGGCATCACTTTAATTGCGATGTGCTCACCTTCCTATTACAATTGAATTGACTAAATAAATTTTAACATCGGACATACCACGTTGTATAATGAACGTGATATGTGTGAGCACACTAGCTTTGAATGTGCATTATTTCGATTTGGGTAAGGTTTTTTACACTCGTTTTTTATAGAAGCGTACTAGACATTGATTTTCATATGAATACGTCTGTCAGCGTCACGAAATAAAATAGTTCCAAAGCAAAACTATTGTAGTCCATCATTCCGGTCATCTATTCGCCAAAGAAAAATCAAAACGAATTTCTCGCTCAATAGAATCTTTATACTCCCTTCGATTGGCGATGCGGCGATACACCGTTTAGTCACCACTGACGGAAGTCAATCAACTCAGGTCAAGCGAGCGCATATCATCTAGCAATTTCCATTAACATCAAGCAAATCGAAATTAGAATTCCATTCAACACATTGAAATCACGCTTTGTGCGACGCCGCAAACGAGTCGCTCGAGTGTAGCTAAACTATTTCCACTGGAGACATCGTGATAATATCTTGGTATTATAATTGCTCATTGCGGTATATTGTAGTTGTGTACAATAAGAGTCAAGACTATAAGAATATCGGTCTGGCTAGAGTGAAGGTGTCGATGTGGCCGAGTGCATGGCTCGCTGAAAGCGGAAGTCGTAGCCTCCTCTTTCGACGCTTCGGTTCGCGCCCACCGCGCGGTTTTCCTCGTCAAGCGGCGTCTGGTCTAGAGCAAACACGACCACCAAAACCAACAATAGATTGCTTCAGGTGAAAGCTCGTCACCACTCACTTCACCGGGTCACTCATTTCATTGTCTTTCATCCTACTGATGAAGTTATAGCACAAGGTCCTATGTATACATAACATTATTCAATTGAAAGAAATTGATGGTGTTCTTTAGAAATATTCGATTGACGTAAGGGGAGATGGCCCATGTGCGTAGAAGATCTGAGATTAGCGTTGCGTACGTATTTACTTAAATGCTTTGACGTGCATTCTTTTCGTATTCATGAACTTTTCTTTAACAATGATACATCTAGAAGTCGTAAAAGTAACAAGTAGTTTCTCATAAAGTTAGCTGGATTGAATGGAATTTCTATTTCCCACAGATTTTTACAGTGCACATGCGATTGAAATAACAAGTAGGAAGGCCGAAAAATTACGGTTTGGTACCATATGCAGGCATTGAACGGAACGGTACAACGATAAGATGATTGTGTCAAAACCTCTAGCATTTACGAGTTGACAAACTAGGAAATTCTTGCCACGAGCCCGACCAGTTCCGCCCGCGCATTGGCATCACCTAATTCTTTTTTACTACCAGATACAAATAGTGTGATCCAATTTGGTGAAGCTTCCAATGGTGTGCACTCATTGTGATCACTCCCCTTTATACATAAATCATTGCTCACTTTAGGCTCACTGTACACTTTTGCCGATTCTCTGTGAGCCTAGATTGAGTTTTCTTTGAAAGAGTTCAATCTAAACTTTATTAAATTATCTTGGCGGGCATAAGTACACGCGTGATCGTTAAATGCGTGGTCAATTATAATCTTGTCAAAACAAACAAAAAACATCGTACGCATACCTTTACCCCTCCTCTGTGCGCGTACACTGTTTGAAATGATGACGTCAGAGTGCTCACCCCCGAGTTCCCCCTCCCCCTGCCCCTCTCGCCCCTTGGCCGGCGGCGAAGGCTGCGAAGGGCGCGTTGGACGACGGCCGTTGTGACAGACTCATCTCGATGCAAATGAGATCGTCAAGCCAGCATCCCGACCGACGCCCGGCGTCGAGCCGGCAAACCGTGGCCGGCCGAGCGCGTCTCGGGGCAGGGGGGGGGGGTCTGCCCACTCGCCAGTAGGCGCCATGTTATCCGCCCGACTGGAGCACAATGTCACATCAACGCCGAAATGACGCTAGGCGTTTAATCGTGATTTTATTTACTTCCATGTACGCTGATTTTTAATATTACTTTGCCACTCTAGACTAGGGTCCCAAGGCTATCTTGCACAAAATCGAAGACAGTACGTGAATGTTGATTTTGTCGTTTTTGACGTAGTTGACAATGTTTTAATTATTCAAGCGCCTAATTGTGTGAATATTGATGGCAATATCTTGAGGGTTGTCGATAACTTTTTATTTCTTATAGACTATACACGTATACAGGGGCAGTGGTATTATTTATTCATTTTATTTATTCAAACATTTTTGTATACGCTGATACGTGCATCTCTTCATCTTGAAGGCTGCATGATTTTTAAAAAGACATCGTAAATCACGTGAGGTATGCCTACTTACAACGTTAATCATTTCAATAAATGATAGCTGAATTACATAACTGCATGAATAATTAGCGAGTGCTCTTAAACGATTGCAATCTTACGTGTGTATATATTACCAAAGACAATGTAATTTGTACATGATATGCGTAAACGAAAGTAATTTTAATACTGACACGACGCACCAGACAACACTCTGCGCAAGCAAAATGTTGGCATAAAATTGCCACGGCTCATATTAAATAAGTAAATATTACATATTGACGGACCGCGCCGCACCGCGCAGCGCTCGCTACAAGTTTGTATAATCGTCTTGGTAAGCAAGAGGTTGCGATTAGGAGAGAGGTGCCCTTCTATCACGACGACTCCCCCACCGTAGCAACAGCAGCAGCAACAGCAGCAACAACGGCGGCGGTGGCGGCGGCCAGTTGCGTGGATGCGGTGCGCTTAGTTCAATGAACTGTTTCGCGCCGATATCCACGCAATGGTCTCCCGGTGTTGTCAGCCAGGCCGTTGACGCCGCACCGCGCCACGCACATTCTTTCACTTGTCACGACTCTTGTCCCTCCACTACACAGACACATGATGCGGGCGGCCCGGCCCGCTAGGGCGGTGAGGTGTAACATTAGAGTGAGGGTGGCCGTTCAGGGTGGGAGATTGTCGACGCCGCGACGTCTTCCCCCTTACGTTGTGTTCCGTCTACTCTCCCCCCATGGCGCATCTTGATTAACACCTGCGACGCCGACACAGTGACTCGAGATGATAGCGAAGAATGGAACAGAAGGGCTTTTCGCGCCTCGCAAATCACAAGCCTTGCGAGGGAAAATGTAGCGCATCGTTCGGCCGGAAAAACGTGGAAAGCAGAACTGGAAAACGGAGGGTGTAACTTACTTCATCTCGGAAGCTAAATTATTTTGTCGGCAGATTACAAATTCAATTTCATTTAGAGCGCAGCCGATCAATATGAAACCATGATATGATCATGACTCGATCGCTCTTTCATCTGACAAGCATGAAAACTCCCGCGTTCAAGTAAATCCCTCTCCAAGTTTAAGGTCGTCGAGCATTGCTCGGTCAAACGTCTTTGACTGGATATGCATTCACCGAACCAGCGATGTTACGCGCCGGTCTTATGCAAATAACGGCATGGACAGAAAGATAACCGCGCGCAAATTAAATTAGAGAGGTAATCGACCTGTGTGATCTACAAGAGAAGTCCGCGTTGAATTGTTTATCAAATGCATGGCCGACCGTCGTTGAGCTCGGATTACTAAACAGAGGTTTTCGAGCAGTCTGCTGTATCAGCATAGCGTTTGAGTTTAGTAAGTACTGCCGGACTTGCCCACCGCCTCTACCGTCACCGAAAGGTTAATTGTGGGTTCAATGGTTTGTAAATACCATGCGTTATCATATTATGCTAATGAAAACAAACTGTAACAAAGTGTTTAAATCGTGAAGCGATATTTTTGTTATGACGTATACGTAGTAGGTACAACGCGCGACGTGTATGATATTACGGAACACATATCGGAACATTGCACTGGATTGCACGAAGTTTAGCCTCTTTTGTGAACAATACGGCGCGCCGCCGCGCGACGCGCGCACTTCCGTGTATTCAAATCGAAACCACTTATAAATACTATGGTTTTGTATATGTGCTGACTTTGTTGTAAAAACATTATTAGAAAGAATATGTAAAATAGGGTCACTTTGCCGCCGACGGATAAACGACGTGCCCTATTATGCGCAAGTTGTTGAGTAAATCACCATCAATCATGGATTTGTGCGGGGGGGTTGGTGGGCGGCGTTGGCTAGGGTAGGGGGGATGGTTTAAGAGGACGCGAGATGGAGGAGCGAGGAGGAATAAGCAGCCTGTCATCGTGTAGGGAGATCCGGCACTGTCAAGTGAACGCGTTCGCTAATTAATTCACTTGTGACTCATTTTCGGAACGAATTCACCATAGGAGGATCATCTAGATTTTAGAGTCTATTTGTCAAAAGCGTGAGCTGAATTTCAGCCGGCATTTATTTCTCAAACCACATGCATCTGAGAGGACTGAAAATCTGCAAACTGCCTAGGGTATTATAGTTTTTGTAATCAGCACATATTTTATTGTCAAGCTCAAATGGTCTCTGGAGAAATTAAACTTTGAGAATCCAAAGAGAATTGTCAAACGTACATATCGATTCTGCGAAGTTCCCAACAGAAATGCAGCATTGCACAGTAAGACAATCTTTCGAAAACTTTTAATTATATTTATGGGAAATCTGTAGTAATACTGTCTCGTTTTATTAACTGCACTCGACTTCCCCGCTCCGCCGGATTGAAGGGGTATTTTTACACGACATTTAAGTCGCCACCGACGCCGACGATGACGACGCCGACGACGATGCCGACGACGACGACGACGAAGCTCTATTTTACTTAATGAGGTTCGGATGAGGCGCGATTAGATCAGTTTCCGGCTATGCATTTACATCAGCTCATCCACGAGGCTTCTGCGAGCACAGCAGCTCTACCAAGTATAGCTTGACTGCAATTACTATTCATATTAATATTTTCTAGATTTATAATTGGGAAATTTGATCGAAATTTTCGCCAGAAGAGAGGGTGAGAGGATTTATGGCAGGGGGGGGGGGGCTTAACCTCCTCATTCCAGAAGGACAAGAAGTTGTAGTAGCTGCACGTCGCTAAAATTCGAATCAAATAATATTATTATTTTGGATACTGACTAAAATGATGAAGATTTCTAATATGGTACTCGTAAACACGTCCAACGTGAGAAATGGATTTGGCATAAGAAAATGTCGATTAGAAACGAGACTGAAGCAACGAGGTCTGGTATATATTATAGGTATAGTGCAATCGGGAATATAACATAATCCATGCATGTCCACAATATAGTTCGTGGCCTAGATATCTATATTCTATGGTACAACACAGTAAATAACCTCTCTCACTTCCCATTTTACTTATTTTGTCTGGAAAATGAGGACAAACTTTTCATGCTTAAATATACCATTCTATAGCTATAGCAACATAAATGACCGAGCTGTGATTAATTTTCGTGCAACGGCGCTATTCAGTTGACACGATATCGTTCGATATTTTGAAAGTGTTAATCATCACGATGTGATATTATTGTAAAGTGATATCGGCAGCCGATCTATGCAAGATACTACATATGTCCAGCCATAACGTAGCGTGTACGCGATCGGTTATGTCACGTGGTAATTGTACATCTAGATACGATACGCGGTCGCCACGTAGCGTCGCGTAGCGTCGCGTCGACTTTGATATCGCATGGCTTTTCACAGCGAGGCGCGACGTCAGTAAGTGTAATAGGAAGCTTAGCGCACATATTTCCCGAGTGAGCTGCGCCATGGGTAAAGCACATCCAATTACACCAAGCTATGTGCAGTGTCAATCCATCATGAATATATGTGAGCAGGCAGGGATACGGACATATAAACTCTGAGCTGGGGTATCCCCTTGAATGTTTCCCCTGTCACCCTCCTCGTTCCCTGGAAAATTCCCTCCCTCCCTCCTTATACCACCCATGGCAATGCTTTCTTCCAGAATGTGGCATCTGCGCGAGCCGCAGCCAACGCATGCGCAATTCGCAACGCATCAAGCTGATTTAGGGGATGTTTAAGCGCAATCTCGCAACGCGCTCTCGTTCTCATCTCCCCTCTCCTCGCCGCTAGCCCCTTCAACCCCTAGAGAATCTAGATCTGGAGTAGTACGTAAAACACTTGCCCGTCCTGCCTGCTGCCAGATAGTTAGGTAACTGTTCCGATCATGGTTGTCCCAATTACAAACTTCCCATTAGCAGGTTAATTAGCCAGATAGGGTGTCGATTCCTTGAAGTAAATAGGCAGCCGGCGCAAGGCGTCTGATGACATTCTACAACGTCGAGATAATCTAGGATTTTAGATCATGGTTCCCCATCAGGCTAACAGAACTCCACCAAAATGTCGTAACGACATTATACGTAACAGATTTTTACTTATGGCCACAGCTCAGACTCAAATTTCTAAATATTTTATTTTACTAACAGAAAACATCATTGAATTTTCTGATCAATTCATTTTTGTTCGCATAAGAACATCTATATAGTTTAGTTCATTGTAGATATTTATATAGCTATAACCCAGGTATTAATTTAGAAGACAGGCCGACAACAACCCGCTTTTGTGCCAGTCGATGTTTACAGTCGTTTCTGGTGGCGCATACTCACCTAATCGACCCCCCCAGTTTGTCCTCCCCTAGCCAGCCCAAACCACGCCACGCCACGCCACGCCACGACCAAGCCATGGCATGGCAGCTCTCTTGTTAGGAAGATATACGGGCCACTGTGTCGCCGCGCGCGAGAGGAGCGCTGTAACCAACACAGATCCTACCCTGATAGACCAACCCTGCAACCTGATCAATACGTAAGCCTGCTTTCCCGCCTTTATTGACCCGAAACCCCTAGCAGCAGCAGCGGCGGCGGCGGCGGCAGCAACGACGGCGGCGGCGGCGGCG
>QKMV01002648.1:0-12861 GCA_003287335.1 Lednia tumana
TATAAATCCATATAAATTATCCAGAATGCATAATTAATTTTAGTTTTCAGTCTTTGTCCAAAGTTTTGAAAATGCATTGGTTTGAAATCAAAATTTGGCATTTTTTCAAATAAAAAGCTCTGCATTTTTCAAATATTGTTGTGTCAGTTTGAAAAAACACCAAAATGTAGAACATTTAATTTTCGCTGTGATGGCACTTATGTTGCTAATCATTTTAAAATCGTGGTTAAAAAGTAAAATATCGCTGACTCTAGTTCCTGACCTTCAGACATGCTTACAGTCCTGAACGACGCAACGCATTGACAACTTACCCTGTGGAATTGGTCATATGTTATCGGTGAATAATATGGTGATAATAAGGATTATGATATATCTAACAAGAAGGACTGAAAGCTCGGTGCTGGCAGACAGCCTATTTCTGTCACAAAACACCAATAGGACCACCACTAAACGTCCCTGTCGGAGAACGGCACTAATTCGTGCTGTCGAGAGGTTGAAATCAAGGGGAGTGAAGCTGCTGTGCTAGCTTCTAACCCCCCAGCCTCTCTCCCGAACAGAGCCGTGGTTTTACTAAAACCGGTGTATTCGGCGTACCAAACCGTTCGGTGCCGTGCGTTAGTTCATTGTCAAGCCACAGCTTCACAGGGTGCGGCATTGTGCACTCAGCTTACGAGAGTGGATACTTATTTCGCCATGGGATTTCAGGATTTCCAGACATGGTTTTCTAGACTGGGCTGTCAAGCCAGGGTTGCCAGGCATGCTTGGGACGGGCATCGATCCCGCGGCTACCGTAAAGAACGCGTCATCCGGCACTCCACGCTAACGGCCGGCGATATGAGCGCTCGCTGCGGTCATGCACGGCAGCTGGCTCGATTAGCAACGGCAATATCAGTCCGATTGCGGCGAACGTTTCACTAGTGGACGTCGCGAGGGAGAGAGGGGCAAAAAGCGAGGTGAAAAGCGCCGGGGAAATGCGAGGGAAGCGCGATGGGAAAATGAGAGAGATAATGAGGGGGAGGGGGATATTTTTGCAGACTTATAGCACTGTTCTGGCACAGGCTTTAAGCACAAGTCACAGTTATTTCGTGTGGCGAGGTGTATGCAAAAGGAGTCTGTTTGTGGAGGAATCTTTTGGTATATATTCCATTAAAACGGGGCAATTTTTATTTCTCAAAATATAGTCAAATACCCAATAAGTTGGATTTATTTCGTGAGCTGAGAGTTAATTGAATGTTTCTAAAAGGCTTCATGAAGGGCCAAAATTAGTCCCATAGCTTCATTATTCAGATTTATACAGGACCGATTGCGTAAATATATTCCCGAATAGACGTCGTTTCGTTTATTTGAAATTCCCCTTTGAAAGGCATGGCCAATTACAAAGAAACGACTGATATATAAGGGAAATATTCTACACAATCACACCCCAGGGAGTGGCAAACTGTCACTCGTAGGCAGATACGTAAGTAGCTATTCTTTTTTAATTGAATGAAAATGGTGGCATTAAACCTTATTCAAATTCAACAGCCCATCTTCTCTTAATTGTACTGTAACTTTCTGTCAGCTTCGAAGTATTTTAAGTAGGTGCGGAGGAGTGAGAAATAATGAGTGCGAATTGCCTCGAGGTGCCGTCTCACGCGCGGAATTAAATTGACATTAGCGCAGCTCGGCGCTTTTGGAACGCCGTAGCGAACTAATGCATCCAAGCGTTTCTGTCTCAATTTGGACTCGCACCGCATTTAAATCAGCTCCCATTAGCCAGACAGACAGATAGGCGTTGGACAGGCTTGTCTCCAGCCCAGAACTGCGACGTGTCAGCGACTTGGACCACGCTGAGAGCACTGCTGGGGAGGGGTTGCCACGTCAACTTAAATACAAGAGAGTGGATGGCCGACTGTCACGCAGCGTCTTGCGCTGATCGTGAAAGAACGGCTAACTTTCTTTCGTCTGGAGTAATTATTTCTCTCTCACACTCGCTCGCTCGCTCGCTTCCTACCCCTAGCGACCGGCGCTAACGAGACAGTTGGTTGAGCGATTAGGCCTCGCTGAGGCATGCCGGAATGCTGAGCGGTTAGCCACGTGCTTCGTGAGTCACCGCCTTGATTTCCTCGGGTAGCTCGAGGAATTGCTCTCTACGCTTGGAGTTGAATCGTAGAGTGAAAAGCGGGCTGACAAGCTGGGAGGCTAACGCTGTCTATGTCACAGACTCTTGTTTGCTGTACGACCCTACGACACTGTAATGCGTTCTATTTATAGATGGAAGAAAAGCGAAGCGGAAAAATGTGCATTCTATCCGGGAATCGAACTCGGGTCATCTCGATTGCCAGTCGAGTGCTCTAACATATGAGGTAGCCGTGTCATGGAGAGACTTTGAGAGGCGTCGCGGCTTCGAAGCCTTTATTATATATACATATATATGTACACATACGCTAGATTTCGATGAACCTTTAACAGATTGTGTGTCATGATGCAATACATGTATTTTACAACTCCGTTCGTAATCTAATATCGGAATCGATCGTCGGGAGATATAAAGCAAGGAAAGTTGTGTGAACGGCTATTAGTTTAACCAGCGATACGAAGATACAAGGTCCAAGTTTCGGAATATAAAATGTCGGTACTGTCGATATCGTCAGTACACAATATCTAGCCTGTCGACACCAGAACGCCGGTTCAGCGCGTCGCACGTGTTGCCTACCTGCCAGGCCCCGATGTCCTTGACGCGTCGCGACGGCGGACGCTGGCAGAGGCGGCAGAGCTTGAACGCGTCTGCGCGGATCTCCAGCACGTTGTTTGCGACGGCCCAGAAGGCGGCCATCGGGAACACCGACGAGAACAGCAGCACGTAGCCGAACTGGATGAACATCTCCAGGTAGTCATCGTACGTGCCCTGCGCGCGCAACAACAACACAAACTCGAATTAGCCGGACGCGAGGACATTTCGCGTAGAAACTTTCTGGCACAGACTGGCAAGAACTTGCTTATCTTCCACTAATTTTGCTGTTTCGCTAGTTTTCAAGTCTAGTTTGCACAAATATCGACAGTTGTACGACATGAAATCCACGAAGCCGGAAAATAAAACTTTTGGAAAAACGAAATGTGCCTCCTAGCGGAATTTGAACCCGAGACCACTGGCTTTGCAAGAAAAGACGCTACTAAAATGCTACGAAGGCATTTGTGACTGTCAGCATTCAGCATGGAGTAGCACATCCCGATCATCCATAGCTGCTATGCATGACATACGCAGCGGCGCACTGCAAAAACTAGCTACCTGGAAATTTACTAGTTATGCGGCCTTCCATGGGGCATTGAGGCCATTGAGGAATTGAGATTGGCATGAGGCCTACATGCGCCCTAAATGAGGACTAATGGGGTCCAATTAGGCCTCAAAGGAGCCTCCGCGGGGCTTTGCCTCGCTACTCGGGCCTTCATGGAGTCTCAGTTTATTGCCAAGGTCTTTCACTGGGGCCTCATTTCGATAGCCTAAGACAAGTCGCTAACTATCTTGCAATTTCCAATTTACAAATGACTAATTGGAGTATTTTCGGCAATGGGCTTAGCACGTGGCAATATTCACAGCATCAAGTGACATCTTGAACCTTTCCACCTGTGATTCATGGGCACATAAATCAGAGTGGTATGCAAATTGTAATTCCAATTCTGTCGTTAAATCGAGCAGCGATTTCGAATGTATACGCATGGTCTATTTAACCCCACGTCCCCTGCCGCCCGCCCACCCGCGAGGCGTCGTTGGCTAAACGGGGTTTGTTTCTCGCCCCGTGGACGAACGAACACCGGAAGGGAGGGTTGCACCTAGCCGGAAGTGATCCGATGTCCCCGCCGAGACGAGGGTGACACGCTAGCAGGGTCGTCGTCGCCCCCCCCCCCCACGAAGTTCCGTAACAGAAATCATCGTCATCAGCCGGGGCTGGATAGACGCGTCACCCCTACCTCGTGGAATACAGGGTTCAATCCCATCCCAGCAGACAGACCGAAAGGGGCTTAAGATCATCGCGGCCGCAATTTCACGGCAGAACTCTTCGCATGTTTCAGGTGAGGCTTCACGTCACATCCAAGACAAACTGAAAGAATGATCTTGCCGGGCAAAAGCTCTTGCTCTGATCGTGATCGACATAATCAGGCTCAAAAATTAGACTGTGTGATCCCGGTGGCTGTTCTGTGTCAGTGATAACTCACTGCTACCACCATATTGGCATGTGCTCGTATATACTGAACCCCATCTACGTTTCATTTCCTTACCGAATATTAGCTATGATCACATTTCCAACACTTTTAACACTATCAAACTCCAGCCAATACACCGTACAAATACACATTTTTTAAATATAATTAAAATCAGATTCCTCTGAGTGGAGCTGGTTTCTCTCTGCTTTCACGGCTAGAAATTGTATAACGGGTGGTTGATTTTTCTGTTCTTATAAACATTTCAAAGTAGCTCTACACTTTCTACAGCGGAGTCAGAAAGTTTTGGACCGATGAACACAACAACTGTCGTAAAGTGTGTGATAATAATATCGCGGTCTGTCTGTTGCATCTGCAATGCATGTGAGATGTAACCTGCAGGCATTTGGTTTGGCGACTGACTGCTAGGGTGAGCTGCTATGTCATGTGCTGAGATTGATGGAGTCGATGGGTGCGATCCAGGTGTCCAAGCCACGTGTTGGCGGCGTTGGATCGGTGGTACACGTGCCTCGCTTTGCTGCTAGTGACGTACATGATTTGCGAGCTACCGCCGCCTCCACCATTAGTCGTGAGTGTCGACTCGACGGAGTATTTGCTAGACACGAAGGCAGTGTGTTTTACAAGCCGAGGGGGCTGCGAGGGAGGTAATTGCCATGGGATCGGAAGGACTTTTAAGTAACGGCTATGTTAGCGAGACCTATAAAAGAGAAACGGAACACAGATCCGATTACCAACTGTGTCATCTTTCCCTCTGAGGACGCGTTCGCTTTTCTATTAGGTAAAGAGACCGAAATACATTCAACACTGGGGCCCAGTTTGCTAAAAGGTGTCAATTTACAGAGCCGGAGAAAAACCTGCTAAATGCTCATTAGTTCGCCACTTGGAGGGAAGCCATTTGCTTGATGTTTGCTGGATCTGACTTCAATAGTGGTATAGTAAGTGGTTTTAATTCGACAAAGAGTTTTTTGGGAGAGATCTTTAACAACTCACAGGACCCTATTACATGTTCAGTCTTGAAATGCTCGGCATTATCTTCAACGGTATTTGTGTAACGTCAAAGAAGCTTAAAAAGTTTTTTTCTAGATTCTCTGAACCATAGTAGATTATCACGACAGTTTAAAACCATAGTTTTTATTAGAAGTAACTGTGTCAAGCTTTCTTTAAGCAACTGAGTGACTCAGAGCACCGACTGGAAACTGGCGACCAGCCCAAGGCTCAAGCTAGACTCTCTCATTCAAGGAAACCAACCTCGGTCCAACCGAAGGCCCTTGTCGTGGCAGTGACACTAGCCTGTTGATAAGGATATACCAACCTCGTAGGGGTCCATGTGCCCTTCGATGGTGGCGTGCTCTATGCGCGGGTCACTGCGGTCGAGTCGAGGAATCGCCTTGAGCTGCTCGAAGCCTGCGCGGTGGGCTGGTTTCTTGCCTGCGTCGCCGGTGTTGCCAGCTCCACCCAGCACATTCTTTAGCCCGAACATAAGCAGCAACTGCAACGCCATCAACGAGCATCATGAAAGCTTGCAAGTTATAACCTGATTATCAGTTTCATTTTAGTACCTACTGCAGTCAAAGCTAGGTACTGAAACAAACAGAAATCCATGGGGAATTGAATTGGCTTTCAGGCAATGTTTGCGCAGATTTTTAAGATTCTCTTTGTTTTTATAATAAATGAGATGTTTTTGTCAACGTGACTCAATGCGAACCTATTTTATTTTGCTTCTATCATAAATAATGAAGCATGGACTTTTCATATGTGTTTACAGAATTTTTCTGCAGTTGAACTTGAACTATACGTCAACGAAACATATAAGCCTACGTGTAATCGTGAAAAGAAATACTTGTTTTTTTCTTGCTAGAGTAGGTTCCTCACGATGTCTTGCTTTTTAGAATGGCGTTTACTTTTATTTGATAATCATATTCAATCATATTAATAATTCATGCACCCTCAGGGCACAACTTGCGGAAAACCCCATTAAAAGTTTCGATTGAAAACTTGATAGGCACTCGACACCGTGAAAGAATTATTGATAGGTCGTGTCATAATTAATCGAAATTGTTCTGCTGTGAGTAAGTAGGAATTTCCAGCCACCCGAGGAAGCTAATTGTTATTGTAGGTATAAGGTAAGGTACCTTTCGCCCATAGTAGCGGAAGACAAGCGGCAGGATAGCTTCTTGTACGTTCTGAATGGCTTGCAGGATGATCAGCATCACCGCCAGTTGCTGCAAGCGTGGGAAGAAGGCAGTTTAGAATCCCGTCATATTACTAGGAAAGACTATGATACAGGTGGCGACGAGCGAGCGCCTATGCACACTTATACTTTTCACTTACGTTTTTTTTTTTTAAGTATTCACTTCTCTGCCAATTATATGACCGATCGAATTGAATGGTAATTAACTGCTTGCACTATGACCAGCCATCGCAACGAATTTTTTTTAAGCTTCCCCAATGGTAATCTTTCATGACTTTTCCAAATTCCCCAATTTATTTACGTAAAAACCTACTTGGCCGATTTCCCCAAAAAACTGAAGAGTTATTTTCTGGAATATGTTGCTGGGGTGCGTATGTTGCAGGTAGAGAAGCCATAAATATACAACAACAAAAAAAACACACGGAGAAAGTTCCGTTTAAATTGTGTGTAGACGATTCGCTCGCTCGCCGATACCGGGCCAGTGTCATACGAAACCATTGCTATATCCTTTCAGTTCCAGCACGCAGGCACTCAGTCGCCAAACATACGTCTCAGCCACGAGACAAAACGTGTTTGATTTAGCATAGAATAAGCATAGAATTCCAAACATGGCAGGCTGTGCTTTCAGAAATGTAATCAAACGTTCAACTCTTGGGATATTATGTCTGAAAGTGCTTCAGTTGTTTTCATCTTAGGACAAGCCGTTAGCTTTAAAATGTCAGCCTATTAGGCGATGGAAAGCCATGTAAAGGTTTGGCATGCAAAAAGCTTCAGCATACCGATAACACAAGCATAACACAAGCATAACACAAGCTAGTAACATAGGTTACACAGGTTAACACAAGTCATCAACGATTAAAAATTCCGAGTACCCACGATTTCTTGTGGTTTGTTAATGTGGATCGGCAAACTAATTATTTCTGGTCATGACATTATGATCTATAACAGTAGATCTGTGCAGACCCGAGTATTTCAGCAAAAAGATATACACGCTGCAAACCAAGCGTTCTTTACTCCAGACGACGTCCGGTCCATCCCAAAGGGGAAATGTTAGCGCACCTCATTGCCATATCCACTAAGATCTGATTACAGCCGGTTAGTAAGAGCCCAATTCCCACTAAGGAAAACGAACTATCCGCACAGTCGATTTGCCAAACATAAGTGAGCTATTTCTTTGTGTAATTACTTCTTAGACATCTCTTGGTTTCTGTGAAAGATCACGAGAAACTATCAAAATCGTTGAGAATTTTTAAAATTTCCTAGACGAGTGAAAGGTTATTCCACTCAGCTACTGTATTTGAGAAAACAGTATGAAAAACGATTTTAAGAATGAATGTAGGGGTGATTATTTGTGCTGGTTCTTACCAGAGCTTCGTGGATTTTGGGCAGGGGGGGAGATGTTTTCAAGGAGAGATGGGCTCTAACGTCTAGCGTTGACGACAGGAATCAGCTGACTCACGTGACGGAGCATCTCCAGGTCTTGGATGTAGAACGCGATGTAGAACAGCGACATGAAGTTGTTGACGAACTCGAACAAGACCAGCTTGGTGATTTGGTGGCGGTCGAACTGCGACTGCGTCCGGTGGTTTTCTGCCCGAAAAACGGAAAGAACACGCAATAAACTCCTGCAGTACAGGGACAGGTCAACTGTTTTTGCTTTGGAGCCAAATCTGTACGAAATTTTAAATTGAAAACTAGCAGGAGCCACAAAAGGGTTTAAAAAACAAAACACTATACAGGCGCCACTTTTCAATCACATCTAGGAACCTGAAAAATAATTTTGACTCAACAAAAAATAAAATATGCTACTATAACATTAACATTTTCCAACATTTAAATCAATGCGATTTTTGTTCAAATTTTCGATACAAGTATGTTAATATATGGACTGTAAGAAGATATCTTCAATTTTAGAGCTGACTAAGTAGGAGGTCTCTTATTAGTACCTTTACTCTTAATTTACTTCTCGCTCGAAAATATTTTTCGCACAAGTAGATATGTAGAACCGAAAATTGTAAGGATAGGTACCAACTTCCACGTGCGCCTGCTTTTTATTTTGGTGGTAGTTAATTCCAATGGCGAAAAATGATGTCTTCGGTACGCGGCATTATCTTTCCAATATTTCTTTGTTTGGCAGTCCACTCAGATATCGCAGCGATTTCGATTTGCAGCATATTCAGTTGAACAAAAATAAAAAGAAGCCACAGAAAAACCATGTTCAAGAGCCACATGCAGCTCCGGAGCCGCAGGTTGCCAACCCCTGCTAGGGTGTATAGTAACGAACGACCGCGTCGGAAATTAGAGCCAAATACCGTTTTATTCAGCTGCCCGGATAAAACTCCGCGAGCTTCTTTCTATATATAGGTGAATTTAGTTGAATCAAAATGACATCAGGCTGCGATCCTCCCTCTCGTAATCCTCCCATTCTGCGGCGCAAGTGTGCATGTGTGCATGTGTGAGTGCGTGTGTGCGTGTGTGTGTGTGACAGCGAAGGAAGGAAGGGGGTGGAAAAGTTCGCTTATTTCCACATTTAGCTAAACGCGCCGCACGCGAGAGAATCATAAAATTATATCGCTTTTGGTTTCGAGAGACACTAGAAACCAAAGCCCGGCCTCGACGTGATCAATAACAACCATCATCGTCAAAACTATACGCGTCGAGAACTTTCCGAACGTTTTATGTGTCAGTGTCTCCCAGCACTCGTGACGTCTTCTTCTCGAACTGAAGACAAACACCTCCCGAATGTGCTAATGGCAATAGCTATAAATCCAAGCCAACTAAAATTGTTGTAAATTATAAAGTTTACGCGTTGAATTATTTATAGTCGAAATACACTTTGATTTTATCGATTCCAGAAAATGTCAAGCTAAAATATGCATAATCTCTTTTGACAAAACAACTCAATGTTATAACATGCTTTAGACTCGTGCCCATCTCCTAATCTTAGCATTAGTTTCCAAACAAAAAAAATAATTTAAACTCCTGAAGAAACAGTATAGTTTGTGAAACGTTGTGAAAGTTTTAGATCCAGTTTTTCAGTGGCCCGCTAAAGCTTAACGATCCGTCAGAAAAAGCAAAGACACCTGATTGGCTGTTTCCATGGTAATAACAAGTTAACGGACCGTCAGGTTCTTAATGGGCCACTGAAAAACCGGTGGATTTCTTAGGATTCAAACCGATTTTGTAAATCAGTTCTTTTTATCACGCCCAATTTTATTTTCTCTGATCTACAAATCTTTTCTGTATACGTGAATTCCAAGTAGATTTCGGCTATGGCATTTGGTGACTGATTTTAGATTCAAATCAGGGCCCATGCTAAATAAGAGGTGACATTCAGTTCTAAGCACGCGCTCGTCTTATATTTTACCTAACTAACTGTTCACACTCTGATCGCTAACCACAAAGAAGCCATTCATTCCAAGACTCGCTAATAGCCGCTAGACATTTGGGGGAACTCATGTCACCCCTCGCCTCGCCACATAAATTACACGTTTCTGCCGGTATTGTCTTTGCAAACAAAAACCTCGGTAGCTTGAATGCGATACGGCGTCTCCTAATTGATGATCAGGCACGATACCAGGCGAACACAGCCCATCCACAGATTCGTCGAGAGGTCACATTGGGAGAGTGAATTTCCGTCTCGGTAGCTTCACACCCCTCGTGCTTAGAAACTCAGCCTCAACAAGGAGTAGGTGCACATAGTAAGTCCTTTCGATCTTGAGCATAGTGAAAAAATACACTTTGAAATACGCTTTTATTCTAGGAAGACCACCGAAATACTTGCAGCATCAGCCCGTTTTGAAAATAGGGGGGTAGGAGGGTACGGGGTCTTCGCGGCCTGTTTTACATGGCACGTGACACTAATCCGAGCACGTTGTGATCTGTTAAATGTTTTCGGTGGGTTTTGCGATATTACCGACGCACTCGACACACTTCGCTCTGTGGCACGTTGGTCTATTGGCGTCGGTGAGTGATAAGGTGATGATGAAGGTGACGATGACCTTACTAGAGACTAAGGAAAACCCGCCGAAGGAGCGTAGCGATACTTATGTCGAAAAGCACTAAATGGGACAGGACGGTGCAACTCTAGGATTCGAAGATTCCTCCACTTATCCGTGCTCTCGAGAGGTTGGTGTTAAGGCGAGTAAAGCTGCTGTGCTGGCACCAAACCATTCAACCCCACTACTGCCATAAATGGATCTTGGGATTAACGAGTCATACACCCAAACTCTCAACCACGCGCAGTTTGGAGCGTATTTTCATTTTCCCAAAACCAAAAAAAATGTTCTCACTACTGTCTTGACCTCTCTAGAACCGCTGTTTTCAACGTGCCAAACCCATAGACAACCTTTCCAAACTATGGCCCTTCGCAATGTTGCTATTAAGCTTCATTGATCTCATGGCTCACTAGATCCAGTGTATCGAGCATGCAACCCCTGAACCACGTGCACTCTTGCTTAACTTCGGTGATCTCATGAGAATCAGTGTATCCAACATGGCAAATCATTCAGTCACCCAGGCTCTGAACCACGCGCATTGTTGCTGAACTTCGTGGACCTCACAAAAACCGTTGTAACAAGCCCAGCCGATCGATCTTGTATGTGATATTTGCCACGGCAAATATGACAGCACTCACCCCACTCGGTGAGGTAGGTGGCCAGGCGGCGGTAGTAGGCGTTCATGACGAACACCAGCGCCGCGTACACGACGCTGGGCGCCATCACGATCAGCTGCGACAACTGCGAGTCGTCGAGCATGATGGAGTGTGTCGCGTACTCTTCGGCCCAGAAGGCGGCCAACATGACGAAGAACGCCCCCAATAGGCATACGAACACGATGGGCATCGACACGCAGTACATCTGAAAGGGACGTCGCCGGGATTAATTGGGTTTGAATGCGTGATGCCTTCGCGTAATTTTGCTTAACATTGGAGACACACAAGAACCGGTGTATCTAACAGGCCAAACCGATAGATCACCGATCCAATCTCTGACCCAGTACAATGTTGCTTAACTTCCCTGGTTTTACGAGAAGCGGGTTTTGAGCATGCCAAACCGAGAGATCACCCATCCAACCTCTGATCCAGTGCAATGCTACTTAACTTTGGTGATATCACGAGAACCGATGTATCCAGCATGCCATATCGTTCGGTAGCGTCGATGTTGCCCACACGATTGCTTACATTTGTATAGGGTTATATTTTCTTCGGAGTGGCCAAAAGAGCTCACAACCTACACACAGGTTGTCAAGAAGCTGATCTAGTATTTGAAATGGAGCCGGTACTGACTGTACTTTTCGAGTTAATAAACGATCTACTCCAGTACTGGCAGTATATGGGTGTGCGAAATCAAGAATAACCACAATCAGTGTAGCCGTTCACCAGGATCGAAGCTGGGACTTCCCGATTACATGGCGGATGCTCGAACAGCGCGCGACAGCGTGCTCGATAGCTAATGAAATTATCGTAGAGAAATAGGGCAACGGAAATGACTTCATAACTAAATCATGATAAAGAAACCAATGCACCCACCGTGAGGAAGCGAAACTAATGAGCAGCCTATAGCTTGGCGTGCACTTAAAAGCATGCATTACGATGAAGTGCGTCATAATCTTGTTTTCACCCTAATAAAGTTAATTATCTGCGATGTAATTAATTGCGTTACACTTTACGTCACCCCACCATAGCCGGTGGCGTCGTCAGCGTCGTGGAAGCGTCGAGGACGACGCCGAAGCGGAGCAAGGTGGTAGGCACAGAGACGCCACGTGCCCCAGAGCAGGGAAACTAACAGAGTATTCGACGCTTCGTTATAAAGTTTGCCATGGAATTCATGATTAGCCACGGGGTGGCAAGCACATGGGCAGGCTGTTGCTGGCGCCCGGGAGCGACCATCGAAACCCAGCTTCGGCTTCCGATGAAATGACATTCCAGCTATGGTAGCGAGTTTTACCACCGATACACTGATCGAGAATTTCTCAACGCCACCCGTTGGCGTTTTCATCAATGTTAGCTATGTGTTCACCAACCTGGTTGCCTCGCATTGGAACTCTGTTTGAAAGTTCGCACATTTGCCGCAACGCAGTGCTGTAATTTGCAAAGTGCGATGCTATCACATCTTAGCTACCCCCGACGAAGTTGGATATTACTTAAATTTTCTCCAACTCCGATGGCGACATATTACCTACTGGTTGCTACCAATAGCAGACATCGACGCCAATTTCTGCCAGAGAAAGATATTTTGGCAAGGCAATTGGACGCAAGCTGGCAAACATGTTTGGAAACACTTCCAACAGAAGCAATAAGCAACCAAATAGGATAATTCGTGGAACCCCTTCAGGGTGAAAACTGCAAAAAAAAAATCTGATCTACGAAATCTGCAAAGAATTCATGGTATGTAAAAAAACTGTTAATAACTGGGTTAAACTGCTGAAAACTTTTAACAAACAAACTGCCAACGTTTCGCTAACCTTGC